>VDFB02165841.1:0-39933 GCA_007258455.2 Sequoia sempervirens | reverse complement strand
GGGTTTAATAATTAATCTTGCATGCATTTGCGAGACTGTAGTTAACACAAGGTGATTTTAGGGTTCCTTACACCTTGATGTATATAAATAAGAGCTTTGCTCATTTGTAATTAACTTTTGCTTGAGAGAGAAATATATGCTGCGCCTACCTTGCCCTCAATATTGCTCTTTTGGTATTTGTTCATGCGTCTTTGCTATTACAATTAATTGTTATGCCACATAGGGTTTCATGCAATTGTAATGGTGAATTCTTTTCGCTTTTGTGCAACTTTTACCATTATGATCAATTGTTATGCCACATAGGGTTTCAAGAGGTTATGACGATAAATCTGTTTTGTGTATCTTTACCATTGTGATCAATTGTTATGCCACATAGGGTTTCAAGAGATTGCGATGATAAATCTGTTTTGTGAACCTTTTATCATTATGATCAAGTGTTATGCCACATAGGGTTTCGTGAGATTGTGATGATAAATCTGTTTTGTAAGTCTTTACTATTTTGATCAAGTGATATGCCACATAGGGTTTCATAAGATTGTCATGGTAAATTCTTAAATCTGTTTTGTGCCCAATAAACTTGTCTAGATTGAGCTGATAGATGCGCCACCTTGCCTTCAAGTAGAGAATCTAAACTCGTTTATCGTCCGATAGTCAAACCCTGCTCCATTTCCTCATGCTCTGTTTTCTTGAGGAAACTGGATAGATTTAAAGTAGCTAGCTTAGTTGTAGTTAATGATCTGCGAAACCAGAAAATCCTTAGTTGCAACGTTCTTGGTTTTCTTAACCTTGTGCCTCTTGTAGCTGAGAACAAAAAGATAGGACTTAGATTACTTTTCTTTTCCATGCATTCCAGCACAATGAGGGAGCTTCCCTTCCTAATTTGAAGAGCACTCATTGCGTAGTGTACATAGCTGTCCGTACAAACCTGCACTCCAGAGGTGTTAGATTTTACGCCAACAGTAGGGATAGCAAAACATTTTAGAATGAGCTCCAATGTCAGCTCCAACATCAACAAACACAATCCTTTTTCAAAGCAAATGGAGATAAATAACATGATTTCCTAAGGATCAAGATGAAGTGCACGTAATAGAATTGAAAAAGAACAAGAAAAGAATAACATACACACAAGAAAGAGAACGAGATAAGGTAGATAGAAAGAGTATCCAAATAATCAATAATGCTCAAGAGTGTATGCAGCAATCCACAAGTTGCCATGAAGATCTAAGTCACAAGATTCAAATTCGAATTCGAATTCGGCAACAATGAAATTCGGATGAAATTCGGCAAGGAAAAAATTCGAAAAGTATAAAATTAGGATCAAATTCGCCTTATATAAATATGTTAAATTTAAAATAAAATAATATTATATTAAATATAGTATATTTGTTAAATTTAATTTAAATATGTTAAATTTTAATATATTTGTTAAACTTAATTTAAATATGATAAATTTAATTTAAATATGTTAAATTTAATTTAAATACTTCACATATATTAAATTTTAATATATTTGTTAAATTTAATTTAAAAATGTTAAATTTTAATATATTTATTAAATTTAATTTAAATACTTTAAATTTGTTAAATTTAATCTAAATATGTTTTTTTTAGTTTTCATGACGAGAAACGCAAGTACTCCAAAGGTTCGAGAAATAAATAGTTTGAGCTCCATCATTATAGTTAAATCCATAGGGACGGGCCAAAAAAAGAGGAGTGACCCAAAAATACATATACAAAGCAATATATGTAAGCTCCTGCCATTGGCTCAACCATTGTGCATCTTGTTGGCTGAGAGCCGCGTAGTAGTGGGCGCTTCCCTTCTTGGCACGTTTCCATCAAGAACAAAAGATAGTGAGACACCATGGGTGTAGCCACACATAGGCTCCACATTCGTTCCTTCATCATGGAGATAATGGCGATGATATAAATAAATTCCTGATGACAATGGTGCTGAGCTTTGAAGGCGCTACAGAGCATGCTGTCAATGCAACGGACCTGAATCTTACCTTATCGCGATGATCAAGCGGGCTTGATTGATTGAATTTTCCGGAACTACGGGGGTTAGCTATTATTTGGATTTAAACTCAGGCCATATTTTTCCGTAGGAATCCCAAGACGAATTTTAACGAATTTAATAGAAATGTTTGAAATTCCCCAAAAATCGAACTTCATGCTTGATATTCGGCAAATCCTGTGACTTAGATGAAGATCACATCCTTTCATAAATAGATTGGTAGATATAGCATGTACAAATACAAGAGGAAGATTATATGGCATGCATGAGTAGAAGTGGAAGATTTTACAAAGCATGCACAAGCACAATAGGAAAATTCTCTAAAGATTGGTACAAAACGAAATAGGAAAGTGAAGACACACCACAATAGTAATAAGGCATTTCATAATAAGCCACATGATAGCTACGTAAGTTTACCCATTTAAATATCATAATCAACATTCTCTATAATATTCACTTGTGGTTTTTGGAGGGTTGGGGGCGCAATGACGAGATTGTTATATAATAATATATGCCTAGAAGGTGTCATTAAACAACCATCACCTTTATAATAGCTTCTTGAGTCCTAAAATGTTTCAAAAATTAACATGTATTTTTCTTAAAAATGTCAATAATTTGGCTTTGTGAACTAGAATTGTCCAACTGACCACTTCAACTATGGATCAACTAAAATAATGTACAAATGATGGACCTATTGTTTTAGTATGCATAGAAAAATATGATTCTTAAAAAAATAGAGAGCACTCTGATCATTACATCTTAGGAATGTATCAAGGACCTTTTGAAATCTTGATGCTCCCACACCATGTCGCTAATGCATGAGATTGTTATATAATGTAATGTCCCCAAGTTTTCGACGAAGTGACTTAATTATTTAATTTTGCCTAAGTCTTAAATTTTTATAAAAAGGGGCATAT
The DNA here is from genome assembly GCA_007258455.2 of Sequoia sempervirens. Classification (NCBI taxonomy): domain Eukaryota; kingdom Viridiplantae; phylum Streptophyta; class Pinopsida; order Cupressales; family Cupressaceae; genus Sequoia; species Sequoia sempervirens. Next base: position 37,002 of record VDFB02165841.1, on the reverse strand, counting down.
TAAATAATTAATAGTCAAGTTAAAGTGACTATTTGGAATATTAAAAAGGACATAAGGAAATATTTCTTAAGTGGGAATTTTAGTAAGTCGCTTTAATTTTTGGATGTAGTAAATTCAAGTGGAAATGATTTATTTTATCGGGCCTTTTGAGGAAGAAGGGATTCACCACTTTTAGGGCATGAGGAAATACAAAAGAAAGAGGGAAGACTTCATTCGGACCCTTTTCAGCACTTTTGAACTTTGCTTTGTTTTTTTCACGGGAAGAGCTCAAGCCGCGCGGCTAGGGTTTGAGGCCATGACAAATCAGTTTCGGGTGTGAAACTATCACCCCTAGCTGTAAGATTCGCAGGTTGTTAAAGAAGAAATCACCTTATATTCTGAATTCGCGTCTGGGTTATTTCGGAGCTTTTGATCCCACTTGAAATCGTATTTTGGAGTGAATATTCTGAGTTGAAGGCGTCTTTCCACGAAGGAACCCTAGGCGCCGCTCAAGAAGCATTCTAAACACTTCCAGATCGTGGCATTGAGAAGTCTGGGCGAATAAGAAGAAAAACGTGACTACAGGAAGTAAAACGTTTACAAAATCTCTCCAGCTGGGTTGTGGCGAATGTGAAGATTCTCAGAAAGGTCGCATGGAGACTGTATGGCATGGCACACTCCTGAAGACAAGAAACGAGCCCAGAAGTTTTATTCATAGCTGTAACTGATATACCCTGTGGCGTCTCTGCAGTCACAAGTTGAGGATGACTTTAACCCAGGTCTGTGATTGTTATTCTTCTTGTAATCCGCACTTATGGTGATATATCAATCAGTTTATGTCTCATACATACAGTCATGGTTGTCTGGATTAATCTATATGCCATCTTGTTGAATCTGTTAATGTCTAAAAACAAGTTTTGAACTATTACAAAACCTGAGTTGTAACTACCTTCTATCAGCTGTGTGCAACTCTTTGTGGTATTCTAAATTGAGGGCTGAAATTGTAACTCTCAGTGTTCACTATAATAGCTTCATAATAATTTTCAGACTTTAATATCTTGACATTCCTCCACTGTTGCTGAGTCCTTGTCCAACATTTATTATCCCTGTAAATGCTCTATGGCTGTAAGTCACAGTTTGTATTAAGTTTCAGTATCAAGCTGCAGCAATAGATTGCCTATGTGAAGCTAGGGATATAGTCAATGTTCCCATGTATGGAGTGGTGGTTTTTGAATTGTTTAGAACACTGAAATACTGATAGTGAGTAGGACTGTTGGCAAATCTGTCACAGTTATAAACTATGTACTAATGATTACATGTGGTATGAAATGCAATATCAAGTGTTCTGAAATATTTAGCATCATGGTTGTGACATAAATTCCCTACTGAACATTCATAATCAATGCATATGAACTCAACATTATACGGAAACAAACTTGTCCAACTCAACAAGATTGCAGCAATTTTATACCTCTCCGGAAAGGGCATTTACAGTGGTATCAGGGCATATGTAACAGCATTTTGACAGCACACACAAGAACTCCCTTCAAACCAAATGACAATCAAACATGAAAATAGCATATGACAGCCCACAGATTGATGATTGGTAAAACTTCCAAGGGAACCAAACAGAAAATTTAGGGCAGAAAATTGCATGGTATCTTACATATAATAATATATGCCTAGAAGGTGTCATTAAACAACCATCACCTTTATAATAGCTTCTTGAGTCCTAAAATGTTTCAAAAATTAACACGTATTTTTCTTAAAAATGTCAATAATTTGGCTTTGTGAACTAGAATTGTCCAACTGACCACTTCAACTATGGATCAACTAAAATAATGTACAAATGATGGACCTATTGTTTTAGTATGCATAGAAAAATATGATTCTTAAAAAAATAGAGAGCACTCTGATCATTACATCTTAGGAATGTATCAAGGACCTTTTGAATTCTTGATGCTTCCACACCATGTCGCTAATGCCAATCTGATGTGCCATTTGCTATTGGAATAATGCTGATGTTTGCGCCTAGGTCACTTAGTACATTTTTGAAGCATTTATTATTCACCCAAAGTTTTATCATGGCTGTCTTCTTTGTCCATCTCCTAGGTGTCTTCACTGCACTCCTAACTTGTGGGTTCAAGTTAGTGTTTTTATTCCAGTATTTAGAAAATTGCTCAAGATTTTCTTCTTGTGCCAAGCTAGCTAATTATTTAATTAGTTGGGCCTCTTTTTTTGAAAAGTAGGCTTTGCAATAGTTCTCTTTTTTCTTGTCTTCTATGATGAACTTCTGAGTATTGTCAATTATTAAATCATGTTTTGATTTGGTGGGAAAAGTCTTTTTCTTCTTCTACTTTCGATTCTTCAATTAATGATTTTTCTCGTGTTAGTTCCTTCTTTGGTTACCACTGCGACTTAATTTTTCTTTTTAGATTTATTAATAACTTTTCTTTCAAATTTTCTATCCTCTCTAGATATTCTCTTTCTAGTTGTTCTTCCTTTGTGATTGATAGTTGGCTTCTTTCCTCTTCATCATTCAATTTTACTTTCACACATCTTCTTGCTCCTTGAGAATTTTGTTTAGGAATCCTCATTATGACTTTGGTTCCTCTAACTAACATTTGGTTGATAGTTCCTCACTTTTTGTTTGCAGTGGGGCATTCTTCAAATAGATCATCAATGGTATCATTGCAAAAACTACAAGTTTTCTTACTCTCTTTTTGGCATTCATTTGCGTAATGACTTATTTAGTTGCACTTGTAACATGCAACATCTTCTATTCGTTGACTGCACTCTCTTCCTTTACTACATCCTCCTTTTTAGTTATATAATATCCTTTGTTATCATATGGAGGGTAGCTTGTAGAAGGTTGCTCATTTATTATTTGTGATGGTGTATACTGTGCCACATGTATGTTGTGTTGATTTTTCCATGCTGGTTGTTTGTAGTCATGGTCATAAAATGCTCTTTTAGCTAGTTGTTTAGCTTTGCTACTCTTTTATGGATGGGACAATTGTCTTCAAATCGATAGTTGCACCATGGTTCATGTTCATCATGTCCCTTAGTTTCAATAAAAGGGATGGATAGTCATCTATTTCATGATCATCCCATTCACCACAAATTTCACAATATGTACTTTTCAACTTTCTAAGGACTGATTGTAAGTCCATTCTAAGTGTAACAACTCTTTTTTCACCTTTTATCATTAGGCATTCATTCCCTTAGTGTGCTTCCTTAGAGCAATAAGTGCACCAAATCTTCTTCCTTTGATTAGATGATGAAGTTATGCTATTTTGACCTTTAGCCAGTATATCTTGCTTAATCTACAATTGTTCTAATTCTAGTTTCATTCTTTCAATTTTTCAATTTTTTGTTTCTTTGTTCTTTCTACTCTACGGTTGTTCTTCTAATCTACATGCCAATTCTACTACACTCGAGCGGTGTAATGTCCCCCTTTTTAGCGTGATCTTGTTTGCAGAGTGTTAGCCTATTTCTTGGACCCTTGTGGGCTAACTGGATTGGTTAGAGGGTCAGTGGTATCTTCTGGAGAGTTTGGTCGTTCTCATTTTTCGTGTTCCGGGATTGGCTCATTGTAGGCCTTGGCAGTACAGGAGTTGTATGCTTCTGACGGAACTGAATTATGTGGAGAATTGAGGGAGATAAGCTTACTTAAGTGATTTAAGTTATATTTTAACTTAAAGTCTTTTTATAAAGTCAAATTGACTTTATAATTTTTATATCACTTAAATAAGTCTAAAGTGAGTGTTTTAAAGTATTTTATTTAATCACTTAAAGGAGGCACCATAAATCAAAGTTAGGACCATGGAAAGTGACTTAAGCTTATTTCCATAAATTTAAATGATCTAAAACCCTAAAATGTACGGCCTCCTTGGGTTTTCACCTCCTTTTCTATATAAGGGATTTGGGCAATGAGAAACTCATCTTTTTGAATATTTCAACTTTACCTTGGAGGTTTTTTCCCCTTGCTTTCAGCCTGTGATCAGGTTTGCAGCAAATCCACCATTGGAGAACGAAATCTCTTTAGTGTGAGCACTTGTGAAGTTGTGAGAGATCAGCTGAATTAGTGCAGATTGAGAGAGCTTCATTTCAGAAGTTCTGCAGTGCTTCAACAGATTTTTTGTAGTGTTCTTCATCAGAAACATAGGGTTTATTGGTTGCTGTTCTTCTTTCACCATGGCAGACTTCATGGCTGTTTGGGCGCACTTTTAGAGATGGTTTTTGGTTCTTTTTGTTTGAAAGGGCGTGGCACTTGTAAGGAAGGTTTTTTGGACTTTTTGGAGAAACGTCTTCTTTCTGAGGATCTCTCTTCATGAACTTGGGCGCCCTACCTATACTTCTCTCTGGCTTCAGTTTCAGAATAAACTTTGCAATCTGTAACTCTCTACTCCAGTTTTCGTCAGTTCTTCACTATGTTGATTGGATTTCTTATTTAAAAAATTTGGAGGCTTTCGGGTATTGTTGATGTGATTTTTGTGACCTCACCAACCAGGTAGAACAAAGTTTCCAAATGGATCCCCTATTCTCTCTTGAACAAAGTATTCGACGTGCTAAGATTGCGAGTGAGATCACGCCTTCAACTCCAAGGTTCTTTAAATGCGAATAGGCTCAGTTTGGTTGATGTGTGTATGCTGTGTACTCACGAGGGGACTTACGTAGTTGTTCACAAGACGTGTAGTGACAACCAATGTGTGCTTTTGAAGGGGATTTTTGCGCGAATGATTTGGCTTTACGATGCAAGTTTCCTAAAACTAACCAAGATTATGCAGAATTGAATGGTTGCAGAGATTTCTAAAATCTAACTTCTAATCTAAATGCAAATGGATGTTACGCTCAACATAAATGAATTTCGAACAAACCTTGCCTAGCCTCCCTTAGGACAGCTTCAACAAAGCAAGTGCAATCTTCAAAGGGTGAAAATGATGTTCAAATCACAATCCAATGATGCAATTACCATCACAACGATGCATAACTACACATGAATTTCGATCGAAGTTAAGTGCAAAATGTTCCAGTTGACCACGCAAGACGAGCTTACCATCAGTAAGAACGTTAGTGGTATGGATAAAAGAAATTCACTTATATCAAGCATAAACATCCATGTCTAAATACTAGCATGAGATTAAGTCCTAATTGAAGTCAAAGGAATAAGAAACCTCACGAATTATTCCAAACAAAGTTGAAATTCACCATCAATGAAAAGCTTTATTAAGAATAATCTTTTGTGACAATCTCTTACAAAATTCTCTAAGGGAGAATTCCCCTTCTTCTTCAACAATGCAAATGAAAAACTACTCTAACTTAAAAGCTTCTACTCTCTATTCTGCTTCAACAATTGCTCTCTATTCTCTGATTCTATGACTACTAGAGTACAAATGAGGGGGACTCCCCCTTATATAGCTGGCCTGTTTGAATCGACGGCCCAGATCAAATTACAACGGAGGGCTCAGATCGAGCCACCTCAGCCCTAGGCGAGTTTGCCCTAAAAACCGCCAGAAGGTGGAGGAGTGGCGTCATAAATGCTCCTAAAAATAGCAGATTCCTCCTTTGACCAGTATGAGCAATTAATGCCCACTATCCTTCTAGAAGATTCTCGTCCATGACCCGGATTCCTTTGCTCTTTTCTCTGACCGCGTACGCTATGAATCGCGCCAACACTGCGTCGACCTCTTCTTCTGAAATTGATGGAGTGAGATTCAACTGATACTCCAAGATGGCCACCATCTGCTCATGTTTCTCGCAAGATTTTCCCCAAGTCTCGATGGAATCCTGCGTGCTCTGAATGATTGTTGAAAACGTGGAGATGTTTTCAAAATCCAACTGGGAAAATGTTCTCATCTCAGAAAAGAACGGCTGCAATCTTGCCCTTAGTCCCTCTGCATCCACCTCCTCATTAGTAAGCCTCCTTGCGAATACTGACTCCAAAGTGTTGAGAATACTCTCACGAATATTCCTCATGGCCTTTCTGATCCTGGAGGACTCCATTGCTGCAGTATCAAAGAAACTCTTTCCTGTGAACGCTGCTGAATGCCATCCACGGAAGTCATATCTGTCGCCCGCTTGAATTACCCCTTCATTCACCAGAGTTTGCGTGGGAACACGCATCAAAACAGCAAGACGTGGGATAGTATTGTCCTGGAAGATGTGGGTATCTCCCCAAGCCTGCTCAACATCATCCAAACGCGAAAGAATACCGGAAGCATATTGGAATGCTGAGGCGAGATCTGTCATGAACTTTTCAGCCTCAACACGGACACCATTCACCCACTTATCTCCTTCTCGCACAGCCCTCTTCACTTCTTCCAAGCCGCTGATCGGCTCACGTGGCACCTCTGGTGGAAGCTCTGCTGCTGGATTACCTTGAGCAACAGGATGTGCGAGATTTTGCACATACTCAATCAACGCTCTGTGCTCTTTCTTCAACCTTTTATACTTTCCTTCTTTCTTTACCAGCCTATCTTTTAATGCCTGAAATGAACTTTCAGCTTCTTCCACCACTTGCGCTCCTGAAGGGCGTCCCAACTCAACTGTGGTGATTGTGTACTTCTCCGGCATTGCATCACTCAAATCGTGATCTTCTCTTGGGGCAGCGATGTGAATACTACGGGAACCGGCTTCATTTGTTTCTATCCTTGTATATTTTCTCGCCCTCTTCCGCTTTGGCGACTTGCTCGTTCTATTCAAGAGTTCTTCCATTTCAATTGCGAGGTCAGCGTCATCATCTTGGTCCCTTCGGATTGCCTGTGAAAGCCAATTTCGTTGAATATCATAAACAATCAGAGGCTGCTCCTCAGTGGCTTCCACTTCCCGAACTTCTTCCCGAGCAGTATTTGGCGGAGGCTCAATTATCTCAACATCATGATCACTTCCCTCATGTGTCCCAGCATCTTCCTCTCCGAAGGAATAATCGAAGTGGGTGTCCATGTCCGTGTCTTCCCCTTCATCTTGCTTACTGGCAGCTTCAGGATTATTCACACTCTGAGTGTCCACCTCCCTTGGCATCGGTTGGCTAATTTCACCATCCTCCAGCTCTTCATTCCTTTTAGCTCTCTGACTAGCAAATAATGACACTTCACGTACACTGGAAGCGTGAGACACCAACTGAGTTGAGGACGTGTCTTCTGATCCCTGAGGTTCTGGCTGAACGGGCTCTGGTTGAACGGGCTCCCTTCTTTTTGGTTCCGGACCTCGTGTGAGCTGCTTCTTCCTTTTCGCTACCACTGGTGGCTTTCCATCACCCATGAGGTCATACGTGAGAGCGACTGATCTCCTCCTTAATCTATTAACATGCTCGTCCACCCAAGCTCTCGTAAACGTCATGACTGGGATAAATAGAGTGTCTAGATCCACAATCTCCGGCTCGACCCAATCTATAGGTGGTATAGGTGTGTTTTTCACCGCTTCAAAATCCGGATGGGTGACCCTAGTATCCTACTCCAGTTGATCTGGCACCTTAATCACCTCACACTCCCTGATTAGCTTTAGAGGCAGCCTTGAAAACGTCCTTTTTCTGATTTCGTCCTCGCTTCCAGCATTTGCCCAAAAGTCCTCCAGGTGAGCCTTGTGTTTAAATTCTTCTCCTTGTACTGTTCCAATCATCCCCTTAGGATCAAAATTCTGTCGGCTCGTATGAAGAGTCAGCTTGTAGAACTTTAGCTCATTCTCAGCCTCTTTGGCCGCTTGCAAAGTCGGGCATTCCTCGAGTGAATTTCCCAACACAATGGGAAAATGAAGACCTCCCTTCTTCTTACGCCTTATAATCTTGTCGTAGGCCACCAACTGCCTAGACAACTCAAGTAGGATCATCCTGTTAGTGGGGTACCTCGGTAGCTTGTACACATACGAATCGTACCCTGGCAACCTCAAGTAGGTAAATTTTGGGAATTGGATGAACCAACACCCGTATTCTTCGATCAACGCCTGTGCCTCCTCGGAGATCCTCTGCTGTAGCCTTTGCTGAAGTGTTCTCGTGATGTACATGGTAAAGGCGTCATTCACTCTTTGAAAGTCACCAGTGTGGGTAAGATGCAATTGTCTGCACGACTGGTGGATCTTAAACTGATTGTAGCCGCAGCCAATTGGCTCTTGGTACGCCAATCCCCTGTACTTGGTCATTCGAGCCAACATATAGATGACGTATGAGCTCATATAAAATGTCTTTGTTCTTCTGAGGTTCCGGAACTGCTCATCGATGTTGTCACTTATCATCTTCGCCCAGTTCACTTGCTCGTCCCCTTCGAGCACCACACTGATGTAAAAGAACATCCATGGCTCGAATATGAAAGACTGCGGGCTACCATTGACCCTGCTGAGCAACATAATGATGTCGCAATATTCCTGCTTCAGCTCCTCTGATATTATTTGCTTCGGTAGCCTAGCAGCCGGTGGCTTTGGCTTGCGCATCCATGTGGTGTTTATTCTCTTCATGCACTTCTCGAAGGTTGTGGCGTACATCTTATCTGCCTTGGCCTTGGACTTATACAACATGTTGTCCGTGGCGAGGATTCCAAACGCCTCGCCGATTGCATCTGGAGCGAGATTAGCCATGATCAAACCATCAGGAGAGGTGATAGTCCGATCCTCAGTATTGTAGAAGTTGGCACACTCAAGAATCAACTCAGGACAACGGACTGCCGGTTGGAAGCCTGCTGCATTATACAACCCACTCTTCACAATATTCTGTGATGCCTCTGTTGGAAGGTTGCCACCTTGCCCGTACATTCGGCGTATGAACGTCTCGAGGTTGAAGGACCCGAGGTTGGTGTCCGTCAAATTGCCATACTTCGAGATGATCTTTGACTCTGGGATGAAGGACTTCTTTAGGCCCTTGATGATCGCCTGTCTGGAGGCGTTAGCTTCGTTGTTTGCAGCCTTAGTTCCGGCCTTGCTAGTTCCAGCAGCGTCAGCCATCTGCAAAACAAAAGCGAATATTACTCCATCAACTTTTAAAAACGACAATCACGTGAGGCGGCTGGCGGCTGCAAAACAAATACACGTTAGTAGCGTTAGTATCCAACTTGGACTTCTCAAGATTAAAACTTCAACCTCCAGCAACTCGCAGCCAAAAGAAATAACTTAACTCCTCACGAGAAATTTACTCTATCAATTTCAACTTCGAAAAAGCGTGTTAAGTCTCAGCAATATTTAAAATCAGCAATTTCGAATTTAAAATCAGCAAGCCTTCGAAAAAATCACCAAGTTTGAAATCAACTCTTCGACAGTTATACATCAGCAACTTCGAAGAAAACAAATCCGAGAGTTTTAGACGTGCAAGTTTAAAATCAGCAAGCTTCGACAAATTAAAATCAGCTTTTCGAAAGTTATAAATCAGCAACTTCGAAAAGCAATCAAAAGCTAACACTTCGAAATTATAAAACAGCAATTTCGAAGGCTTTACAATTTAAATTCAATTCGATTTGAACACTCAGTAATTTCAGAAAATCTAAAGTTCAAACAACTTCGAAAAATCAAAGCTCAAGCAACTTCGCATTCAAACAATCTCAGCATTTTAACTCTCAGCATAAATAGACGATTTCAGCATTTCAACTTTTAACTTCAAAGCATATTCGACTTTTAGCAAAATAAAAAGCTTCAGCAACTTCGAAGACATACCTCAACAACGTGAAGAAAAAGAAAATGCTAAACCCTTTTACTTCGAAGCACTTCGCAACTTGCAATCTCGAATCTCAGCAACTCCAACAATCGAACTTTCAGCAACTTCAATCTCAAACTTCAAAAATCGAACTTTCAGCAACTTCTCGAATTAAATCTCACAACTCAGTTTGCCAGCATAAATCCCAACTTCGAATCTTGTGAGACGAGAATGAAAATCTTCGAAGTTTTATAGCAAAAGGCTGGCGCTAATTTTAGCAGATGCCTTTTATTCCCTTCATCATGACTGACGCGCTTGCTAAAATTAAAAGGGAATATTCCAGTCGTCTGGCAGTTATTATGACAATTTGCTATTCGAGGAGATTCTTTCCTCGATTTAAATTTTAAAATTCCCTCCCGACTGCCAGTTACCTCTAGTGATTTCGAGAAAATCATCGATTTGAAGTTATCTCGACTGTATTTTAAAATGGCACTTTTAATTAATTAAAATTTTAATTTAATTGCCAGTTTTAATTTATTTCTTCAACGCATTTAAAAATTCGATATCAATTGCCGAAACTGGCTAGGCATAATTTTATTTTCCATCCGTAATTAACTTCCAAAACAAATTCCCCTTGTTAAATCGTCCGAAATTTTAAAATTGCATGGGTCAAAATCGAAGGGGGAATTTAATATTAGACTTAGGAAAATAATTAATTAATTAAATAAATTAATTTCTCCGTCTTGCTAAGAGAAATTTTAATTTCCTTCGAATGCCTTTCGATTTAATCGCGCTGAGGGAAATTTCACGTGCCTTCAAAGCCAAAATTTTAAAATTTAATCTTCACTTGATTTTCTTTTACTTCAAACGCCTTTTAATTTACTTGCTTTTTTGAAAAATTTAAACGCCCTTTTGATTTTTTCTTCTTGATGCTTTTAATAATTTCGAAAATTATTGCTTGGCTTGTTGAGTCGTTTTCCTTTTTTTTTAAATTTTGAATGCCCTTTATTATTATTTTTCCCTTTTAAACACTTTTCTCCATAGGCGTACTTCAATCTTTGTGCTTTGATTTTAAATCATCTTGATCTTGGGCGTATATCCCATGTCAAACCCCAATGTTGAGAGCGCATTTAGCACATGACACTTCTAATTTGGATTGGGGCGCAAATAATGAGCTGAGCTTTTAATTTATTCTGGGCGCATATGAGTGTCTGGAGTATCAAATTTCTCATAACTTAGAATTTTTCAAGATCCAATCCTTTTCTTCATGGGCGCACTTACCTGTGTGAGCTTTCAGCTTAAATAACCTCATCAAATTTTAGTTTCCATCATTCTTTTGAAGGCGCATTTAGCATAGTCTTCTTCCGGTTTGTGCTTTGGGCGCAAATGCCAAGCAAGCTTTCATTATTTGACTAGGCGCAAATGAGAGGTGGAACTTCCAACTTCAACTTAGGGTGCATTTTACATCAGCTTCCAGTTTGAGGCGCATTTGGGCTATCAAGCTTCCACTTTCATGACTTAGGCGTTTTCTTATCCTTGCTTCCTGGGGCTGGGCGCAAAAGAGAGGGTTTACTTTCAGCTTGAGGCGCATATGAAATGTCCTCTTTCCATTTTTAATGCCAAGCGCATATTGACTATGGAGGTTTCACTTTAAATGACTTTAAGCTGAGAGGCGCAAATAGCCTGGGCAACTTTTAATTTATTTCACTCACTTACTCAGAGAGGGGCGCATTTAGAGTGTTGAGCTTTAGGCGCATTTGACCCATCTAGCTTCCATTTTGTCAAGAGGGGCGCATTTACTACATCCAACTTTCATTTTTGTCACCCTAGGCGCAAAATGCAAGGGCAACATTCATTTTAAACACTTAGAAATTTCAAGGCGTATTTGACCACCTCAACTTTCAATTTGGTTGGGGCGCATTTGATGGGTCAAACATTCACTTTTCACACTGGGCGCATTTTAAACCTTCTACTTCGAGTTTTTAACTTAGTCGTTTTCAAGACCCCTTCCCAGGCGCAAATGGATGCATGAACTTTCACTTTTGGCTTTGGCGCTAAGGAGGCCTCCAACTTCCATTTTGTCATAGGCGCAAATCACCATGGCTACGTTCACTTTGAAATGCCTTAGATAAATTTTCATGTTTTAACACCTTCATGACCTTGGGCGCACATGACCTAGCAAGCATCAAGGCGCAAATAGCACAAGGAGGTTCTAGTCTTGAGAGGGGCGCAAATGGCATGCCCAACTTTCATTTTTAATGCCAGGCGCATATCAATGCTGGAGCTTTCACTTTTGGCACTGAGGCGCATTTTGCTAGTGCAACATTCATTTTTTTGTGATGGGCGCATATAGGGGTCTCAACGTTCAATTTCCAACACTTAGTTTTTTTTTCCTAACACCCAGGGGCGCATTTCACATATTCAACTTCTAATTCCAAGAGGGGGCGCATATGGTGGGTGCAACTTTCAGTTTGACACTGGGCGCATTTCACCTATCAAGGTTTCATTTTAGACTTGGGCGCATTTGATAGGTGATGCTTCCATTTTCAACTTAGGCGCATTTAAGACCATCAACTTTCAGTTTTTGTCAAGAGGCGCATATAACCCCCTGAGCTTTTAATTTTTGCCTTAGCCAAATTTCAAGTTACCTCCAAGGGCGCATTTGCTGGGGTCTCCGTCCAATTTCCGACACTTAGTGAAAAAAATTCTATCTTCAACCTCTTTCCATGATCTTGGGCGCATTTCACCCTGTCTACGGTCAAGTTTCCCAGACTTAGCCATTTTTCCGCCTCTTGAAAGCGAGCTTCATTACTGGACTCGAAATTTTATCCATTTTAGCAAATTTTACGCCTGTTGCCAGATTTGAGTTGATTCTCCGTGGTCGACCCTAACTCGCCCTGACTTTCTATTTTTAGAAAGTTCCTGAAATTTCGCGCCGTTGACTGGATTCTGACTCCTGAACGCCCGATTTTCACTTTGCTTTGAATTTTGACTAGCTTGTGCTGTCAGCGCCTGATGTCTGTTTGTACCTGCTATTTTTAGCAACCTGCTAAAAATAGAAATTGCTCAGAAAGTCTTCAAACTTTGCGTATTGAATGCCCGAAACATGGTGATTGCCATCGGATGCTGCTCCTGCGTGACTGTAGGGTTCCGCCCTTGATTTTTAGGAAACCCTAATTGACCTGCTAAAAATAGCAACTATCTGATTCTTCATTCCTTGCAACTCTGTTTGCCTTGAAACTCGCGCCACGGGCTACTTATCACGTGTTCGACCTGTACTCGCTGAGTTCTGGTGCTGACCTGCCAATTATAGCTGCTGCCGAAGTGACTTACTATTTATAGTAAGTGTCCGTTTCTGAGGTCTCTTTAGCTCCGTTTGCTTTGAAATTTGAACAGTGTACCCTTCGTTGGTGAACTTGCCTGTGTATGCTGATGCCGAGATGAACTTTCTATTTATAGCCTGCGCCTGGAACACCTACTAAAAATAGCAGGCACTCTGATTGCCTTCAAATTTTTCCAGCAGACTCTCGAAAGGATGCTGATCGTGATGGGTACTTCAGTTTTGAACATTTTGACCTCTGACTCCTCATTTTTAACTCTGAAGCTCGAAACCCTAATTTTATGCATGTTGCTCAGATGAGCTCCGTTTGACGTCGTTTTAGTTGCATGATAGTCAGTTTGCAGTTCTGAAGCGTCGAGCTGCTGCCCAAGTGACACCTGCTAAAAATAGAAAGTGGTCGGAAAAGTGACTGACCGGCTGCCGGATGATCCTGCATGTCATACTGCCCAAAAAATCTTGAAAAACCTAGAAAAATCTTCAACATGCACGCACTGGCTAAAAATAGTAAGTTTCCGAAAAGTGGTCAGTTCCATTTGCATGTTACACTGTCGCGAAGCTCTTGGAAAACCCAGAAAGAAAATGCTGACATGCACCGAAAATGTCTGCATGCAAACCCTAATATCAGCCTCCGAAGGCTGAGTGCTGAAAGTCGTCATCCTGCTTTGCATGTCACATCACTGCGAAGGTCCCGAAAAACCCACAAGGAATCTCCGGACGTGCGTTGAAAAACTCTGCGTTTAAGCCCTGAAAATTGCTTCCGAAGGCAGAACTGCTAAAAATAGCAAGTTGTCCGTTTCTGCTCAAAATTTGCCAAAGTGAATCTGAAGTGCTCGGAATACAATGAAGTTATCCAAATGTGAAAACCCTAAGAAAATCAACCCTAAACTGACACTTACTAAAAATAGAAAGATGGCAGACTTCAGTGAAAATTTAGGGGATGTTTGCTGAAAACATGGTAATAACTCTGCTAGGCTCAAAAGCTGACAAACCAACTCAATTTGATCTCAATATGACCTAAAAACGTGAAACCCTAATTTCAGACCTGGTCGAACCTTACGTTCAAGCTTGCTGACGGGAGCGTCCCCAGAAAAGCAGAAAGCGGAACAGAAGCAGAACGAGAGAGAGAAAGACAAAAACCAAAGCAAAAAGACCAGAACGGAGCAAAGATTTATGGGTCCCCATTTTAGATGGGGCGATGTGTGAAAAGGTCACAACAGGTATGTTTGTATGTTTTAAATCCATTGTTGATGATAATAAACACCTTTTACAATTCCAGTTTGATTAGATTTGCTCAAGTTTTCATTCTGTGAGCTTTTATATGATGCACCCCTTCTCTTCTGTCTACAAAATTTCTCTAAAAAACTAAAAAAAACACAAATAGACTTAAGAAAAAGACAGGGGTTTGAGCAGTGAGCTAGCAAGGCTCATCACAGTGGTATCAGAGCATTCAAACATCATTGTCAAGTGCCAAAAACCAAAAACACAGCAATCAAAAGTTTATATCAGCATATATCAGCTTTACATGACAAGTATTTGACAAAATTCCCAAGGCAGAAATTGAAAGGTTTTGAGTCTATATTAGCAGGGCTCATCACGGTGGTATCAGAGCGGTTTCCTGCCATCCTGTTGGGCATTGATCATGGCTACTTCAATTACTCAGAGGTAGTGGGACAAGAATATGGAGAAGCTGAAACAAAGTTTGAAAAAGTTGCATGAAAATCAGAAAGGGATAAATGAATTGATTTCAAATCCTGCAACCTTAGATAAAACAGCAAGGTTTATGGTATCCATCTTCAGGTCTACATCACAAAATAAAAATGAGATACATGAGGTCTCTACAGGTGAAGTATCTAGAAATCTTCACAATGAATTCTCAGCAGTTAGTGACCAGCATATAGCTGATCTTATGGAGGACAAAAATCAGACTTACATAGAAGTAGATGTTGGGCACAGGACACTTCGGGATGAGCAAGTGTTGTTTGAAGACAAACCAATTGCATTAGAGCAGCCAAATGAAGATGAGGTTTCTTGTGATGCTTCATTAGGTGAGTCTAGCATTACTTCATCCTATCATGGTAAAGAATCAGATTGTGGTTCGATGAATGTTATTCATTCATGTGAGAGTCTATTGGAGGCCCAAGATATTAAAGTGGATGTGAAAGTTGATCCTTTACTTAGTGGAGCAGCCACTAGTGTTTTGTCTACACGTGATGAAGGAGACATTTTACAATGGCATGATGTCATTACGGATTTGTTTGAGGACAGCAGCTTAATGCCTCATCATTCTCATGAAATAGGAGCTTGTGATCATGAGCAAGCCGATGAGATAATATCATCCTTTGATGGAAGCCCTACATCCATTGGTGGACATGAAGATATCAAGCATAAGAAGACTGATTTTGTGTACTTTGGCATTGAAGAGATTAGAAGGTCTGAAATGCTGAATGAAGAGTGGTTGAGGAAGGCCAAGGAGGCTAGGTTAGTTGCTACAAATACAAAACAACGTCTTCAAGAGGTAAAGGAAAAAATCAATCACCTAAACATAGCAAGACATAAAAGGATAGATGACCTTAGAAGGCTTTTAACTCAAAGAGAGGATGGATATGAATATGTACCTTGTTCTAATAATGATTCACCATGTGAGGTTGAAATTGTTCAAAGTTTGGAGACTCATTCTTCTAGGAGTTGCATATGGGATGACAATGGCGATCCAGTTTCTCTTCCTAGAGTAGATGGTATTCAGTATGATGATCCTCTCTTCGAGTTAGATATCGCTCACACTCAGGACATGAGCATTGATCGTTGCATTTGGGACCCTTCCAGTGTATTGGGATTTCAAATTAAGCTGGCAGAGGAGTACATGATGAGGCGTGCAGATAGTTCTACATTTGACCCTCACGATCTGGCAGCTATCTACTTGTTGCTTGGTGATTTAATCTTTTTAGACTCTTCATTGATCGATGGTTGTCCTACTTGGAGTTGGCATGATTTGCAGAGTTGGGATTTAGGAGCTTCATTGCTAGATGGTTGGTTTCATGGGTTGACAGGTTATGGTGACATCATGGGTTCCAGCTACAGACAGAGATGTTGTGTTGCGGATGCTACCCGATATTCTTATTTTATTATGATGGATGGATGTGAGTATCGTTTATATTGGGATCCAGGTGGCGACAAGATTGGTACCGTGTTTTGGATGAGTCCCATGCATTGGCTTCACCATTTTTGGCATGGTGAAGTTGAGATCAGTGTTGAGCAGCGGAAGACAGTTGATGATAGTAGGGACATTTCACAACACTATCCTTGGGATCCTGGTGGAGTGGTTGATCCTTTGTTGTTGAGATTGCTTGCGGTCAAGCAATTTCAGGGAGGGCGGATTGTAATGTCCCCCTTTTCAGCGTGATCTTGTTTGCAGAGTGTTAGCCTATTTCTTGGACCCTTGTGGGCCAACTGGATTGGTTAGAGGGTCAGTGGTATCTTCTGGAGAGTTTGGTCGTTCTCATTTTTAGTGTTCCGGGACTGGCTCATTGTAGGCCTTGGCAGTACAGGAGTTGTCTGCTTCTGACGGCACTGAATTATGTGGAGAATTGAGGGAGATAGGCTTACTTAAGTGATTTAAGTTATATTTTAACTTAAAGTCTTTTTATAAAGTCAAATTGACTTTATAATTTTTATATCACTTAAATAAGTCTAAAGTGAGTGTTTTAAAGTATTTTATTTAATCACTTAAAGGAGGCACCATAAATCAAAGTTAGGACTATGGAAAGTGACTTAAGCTTATTTCCATAAATTTAAATGATCTAAAACCCTAAAATGTACGGCCTCCTTGGGTTTTCACCTCCTTTTCTATATAAGGGATTTGGACAATGAGAAACTCATCTTTTTGAATATTTCAACTTTGCCTTGGAGGTTTTTTTCCCTTGCTTTCAGCCTGTGATCAGGTTTGCAGCAAATCCACCATTGGAGAACGAAATCTCTTCAGTGTGAGCACTTGTGAAGTTGTGAGAGATCAGCTGAATTAGTGCAGATTGAGAGAGTTTCATTTCAGAAGTTCTGCAGTGCTTCAACAGATTTTTTGTAGTGTTCTTCATCAGAAACAGAGGGTTTATTGGTTGCTGTTCTTCCTTCACCATGGCAGACTTCATGGCTGTTTGGGCGCACCTTCAGAGATGGTTTTTGGTTCTTTTTGTTTGAAAGGGCGTGGCACTTGCAAGGAAGGTTTTTTTTGGCTTTTTGGAGAAACGTCTTCTTTCTGAGGATCTCTCTTCATGAACTTGGGCGCCCTACCTATACTTCTCTCTGGCTTCAGTTTCAGAATAAACTTTGCAATCTGTAACTCTCTACTCCAGTTTTCGTCAGTTCTTCACTATGTTGATCGGATTTCTTATTTAAAAAATCTGGAGGCTTTCGGGTATGTTTGTATGTTTTAAATCCATTGTTGATGATAATAAACACCTTCTACAATTCCAGTTTGATTAAATTTGCTCAAGTTTTCATTTTGTGAGCTTTTATATGATGCGCCCCTTCTCTTCTGTCTACAAAATTTCTCTAAAAAACTAAAAAACACAAATAGACTTAAGAAAAAGACAGGGGTTTGAGCAGTGAGCTAGCAAGGCTCATCACAGTGGTATCAGAGCATTCAAACATCATTGTCAAGTGCCAAAAACCAAAAACACAGCAATCAAAAGTTTATATCAGCATATATCAGCTTTACATGACAAGTGTTTGACAAAATTCCCAAGGCAGAAATTGAAAAGTTTTGAGTCTATATTAGCAGGGCTCATCACAAGCGGGTATCAATATTTTTTCCATCCCATGTAGTTATCACTTCCGATAATAGTTTTTACACAAACCATTCAATTCTTTGCTTTTCATTGAGTAGCTCTTCCAATTTTATCATCACTTTCTTAAATCTATGGTCAAATTCTTTAATAGTTTCTCCATCTTGCAACATTTCTCTCATCTTATTGATGCTCTTAGATGGAACTTGAGGGGATTCAAAATTAGAGAGGAATTCATCCTTTATTTCCTACCATTCTTTGTGATGTTGAGGGCACTTCTTCGTATACCATCTTAGCACATAATTTCTTAGTCCTTACAAAACCATAGAGTTTATCTTGATTGGTTTGGGTCCCATTTCTTTTCAAAGAAGTTCTAACACAAAGATGTGTTTGGTTACTTCATTGGTCTCTTTGCCAAAGATTGGTAATTTTGTTGTTCTATCCAAATGAGAAGACTGTTCCCCAGATCCATTTATGCTAGGCAAGGGTTCTTCCTCACTTCTTGATGGATTATCCTTTGATTTTGGATTGGTCTATTTCCTTCCCTTCACTACTTTCCTACCATAGTTTCTTTGCTTCACTAATTTCTCATTTCTTTCTTTATCTCTCTAATTTCATTTCAGAGAACTTGTTTCACAATATCTTTGTGCAATCTCTTATAAATTCCTATTGTTGGTTTTCTCTTGTTCGGTTGAATCACTATATATACACTCTGCAAGTATTCTTCTTGTCTTAATTGACATGGGGGACGACTCTTGGTCTAGGGGGTTCACCTCCTCATGTGATTGTTTCAAATTAGGAGATGTTTTTTCATTAGTTAGCAACATTTCATCAATTAATATAAGGTTTTCCCATCTTTTGCTAGTCATCTCAATAGTATCTATAGCAAGGTCCTTGAACATGTTTTCCATTTCCTTTTCCTTTGCATTCTTCTTATCTTCTTGCAAATTCAATCTACTTAACATTTTCTCTCTTCATAATCCCACACTTTTACAGTATTACTTACCACTTTATCTAATTACTTCACACTAAAATTTAGAGGTTTTAATTGTAATGTCCCCCTTTTAGCATGATCCTGTTTTGCAAATGGTTTAGCCTATCACTGGCCCTTGTAGGATAACACTGATGGTTAGGGGGTCTTCTGAGGATTGTATCATCTCCAGTGTTCAGAGACTAGCAATTTTGGCTTTTGTTTGAGGTCTCCGTATGCATTACTTACTATTTATAGTAGGTCAGAGTTACATATAGGGGGACCCTTACTATTTTTAGTAAGGCATGTGGTTGTATGCAGTTACCTCAGCTTAGCACCTAGTTCAGACGACATTCAAAGATGTTGAGTATTTATGGAGTTATTAATGTTTATTTGGCTCAAATAAACATTAATTAATTTAAAAGGGTATATTATTAAGTTATAACTTAACTTAATATTGAGGGTCTAGGCGTCATGAGCATGGGGCCATTTGAGTTAATTATTATTTGGGCGTCAACTTTGGTAAACTTAATGAAATATTAAAAGTGAATGCAATTAATAACATTTAATGTTATTAAATGGTGCTTTTTGAAGAAATCGACCCCTCTTGGAGAATTATAAATATTTTACATTGGAGATTGTGCCATTCATTTTTATTGAGCATTGGTTTTGGTGAAAATTGTCTGAGAGGAAGAAGCCAAGGGTTTCATTCTTCGAGCCATTGGAGAACGTTAACTCTTCAGTGTTGCAGCTATTTGAGGTGGTGAGATATCCATTGAATTTGGCATTTAGATGAGACCTCATTCAGGGGTTTCAATTGTGCAGATTGGTGAGATTGATATGAGGATTACAATGTTTATCATTTAGGAAATTGTCAGTATTGAAAGGCAGTGTCTTCAGTTGTCATCTTGAGCGATTGGCATCAAAACCAAGAAGGTACGGCCTGCATATTTAAGCCTCTACAACAGCAAGTGGCGCCCCTTTTAAGAGGGACGATTTGGGTGAAAAAGGGAATAATAAAAGCTGAGAAAATTAGGGGGAGGTCTCCTAACTTCATAGCAGCCATCCACAGCAGATTTTGATAAAAAGGCAGCATGTATGAACTATGAAGAGAATCGAACTCATCCTTGAAGTGCTTTTTTCTTGCAAATTAATGGCAGCCATCTATCTCTGCTATTCATTACGGGTATGCTTGTAAATTGTTTATCTTTGCAAGAAATCAATAAAATCAAATATTGGAAGCGTTGCTATTCCTTTAGTTTCTTGTTATTCTTTTCATTTCATTCCCAACATTGTCTTTATTTGCAAAATTGCAAAAAAAGCAAAAAACCCTTGTGAGAACACAAAGAAATTGCAAAACATAAAACAAAAAAAACGAGACATGAAATCTAAGGCAAGAAGAGTTCTTGCATTGGTATTAGAGCCGTTTTCCTGCCATCCTTGTGGGGTTTTGAATGCAACAAAGTGACAAAGAAAAGAGGTATTACGAGAGAGAACTTTGTAAGAAGTGGCAACCACCATAGGTACCTGAAGGGGAAACAGTTTTTGGTTTGATTGGTGTTCATCAAGGGTCATCCTCAGGGCATACTGAACAGGTCATAGGCATGGGTGACAGAGTGGATAATAATCCACTAGGGGATGATGATAGAATGGTAAGAGATACTTTGAGGGGTTTACAAGTTGGCCAACAGCAGGTAGTTGATGCATTACAATAGCTTACGACAACCTTGCAATAGTTGAATTTACCCAGGAGACAGCACTAGGATCAGGATGATAATCGGAGTGTAGCTGGATCACAAAGAGTACATAGGGAACCTTCTCGCATTGCAGGTAGGCCTACACGACCCACTTTCCTGAGAAATGAACCTGAGGAGGAGAATGGGGGTGCAGATGGTGAACCAATGTTTGCTGATAACATTATGGCAGCGAACGATGAGTGGAAATTATTGATGCCTCAAGTGCGTGAGCGCATGCATTTTGACCGATTTGTGGCTTCGAGGGTTGATTATTACAGGTCCAGACAGGATAGGGTACCGAGGAATCAGAATAGTGATCTGAAGCATGATACCAGTAAGCTCACACTGCTCATGTTTGATGGAAGTGGAAAAGTTACAGCTTAGTCTTGGGTTCATAAGTTGGATACTTTCCTAAACCTTCGACCTATGGCAGAGGCAGATGCAATTAAGTATGCTACATTGCATTTGGAGGGAGCAGCCCATGATTGGTGGTATCACGGGATGGTGACTCTATAGCATGATCGCATCACTTCCTATCAGGAGTTCGTTGATAGGCTAGTTGAATGATTTGACAAGAAGGATCCGGAAGTATATTTCAGAGACTTGGCACAACTTAATTAGGTTGGTAGTTTGGAGAACTACATCAGTGACTTCTAGAGATTATCTGTGATGGTACCAAACATATATGAGAGGAGGTTAGTTGTACTCTTCATGGAGGGCTTACAAGAACCATTACGAGGGTGGATAAAGGCTTTTGATCCACCAACACTATAGGAGGCAATGAAGAAAGCAAGGAGTATGGAGTTTGCAGCCCCAAAAAATAGGAATTCACATAGGGATGTTCCTTCGACCAGCAATGAGGAATCTCAACCAATTGCTGTTAAGAAAAAGAAATTAGCAACCGTGGTGGATGAGGAGTCGCGTGAGGAGTTGAGAAAAAAGAAATTATGTTTTTGGTGTAAGGAACCATATAACAAGGACCATGATTGCCCTTTGAGACCTAAGGGAAAAGCAAATCGTATCATGTGGGCATATTATGAGGATTCAGATTCAGATCAGCCAACTTCAGAGGATCATCAGGATGAGAAGGCATCTGCGGATGGGAATTTGGCTCCTATGGCATTCTTTGCTAATGTTTAGGATGAGGCCACTTTTAGATTCAGGGGAACAGTTAATGGGCAACATTGTGTTGCTATGCTGGATACGGGAGCAACACATAATTTTATTGATGAGGGTTTCGTGGCTAGATGCAGACTTCAGGCCGAGGATTTTGATGGATTCAGAGTTCGAGTGGCTGATGGATACACTCTCGCGTGCACCAGGCGGGTTACTAATCTCACTTTGATGTTGAACAACTATGAGTTACATTCTGATTTCTATGTGGTCAACATGGGTGAGATGGATATAGTTTTGGGCATGAAATGGCTCCAAAACTTGGGAGTATTTACCTTCAACATACCTAAGGTGGAGATATCATTTGAGGTTGATGGCAAAAAACATGTGTTGAGGGGAATTACAGATGGGAGCTTGCATTCTATCTCTCTTCGTAGAGAGAAGAATAGGGAGAGAGAGCAGGAGATGATTCAGGAGGAGATCGCATTAGCTGATGACTCTAGGGGTTCAGAGTTGTATGTTTTAGATCAGCATGGTGGTGTTGTTCAGTTTGTGAACAACCCCTTGTTTGAGGCAGATGTTACATTGTTTTATGATAATCCGCTTTTTGGGTTAGATGCTGATTCCACTCTTGACCCGGACTTTGAGACGAGCGTTGATTGTAGTGTTTGGGATCCTTCCAGTGCATTGAGGTTTCAGACAAGGCTCACAGAGGAGTTTTCTGAGGTATACACAGTGAGGAGTGCGTATAGTTTCACATTTGACTCTCATGTGCATGACCTATCTTAGATGCACAGTTCAGTGGCGCATGTACTTGACAACAGTTATGATAGCTTGCCTTGTGCGAAGTTAGGAAGCAAATGTTGTTAGTTCCCTGAGTGGCTTCCTTTTGAGACACATACTCCTGCGACACCTGATGGCGAGTTCGAGTTGGATCACCGGGTTCAGTGTGATGAGCCTAGCCTAAGCTGACTCAAAAACTCTTCTTTGTTCCCTTGAAATTTCGTCAAAACAATTTGAATGCAAACTTCCAACTCGCTGGTCTGAGTTATCAGTCCGATATAAATGCTTGAAACTGATGATAGATAAACAAGTAATGTTTATAAATGCTTTCCCTAGTATCCTAATGAATTCTAGATGCAATGCAATCAAGTTTTGTGTTTTAAAAAAAACATATCATGAGATCCTACTTGAGATAAATGCATATACAGCCTATAAGCATTATGTCAAACAGTTGACATACATCCTCATACATTGTTCAAATGATCATTATAACTCCAACTGATGTTATCTTTTATTGAGACGCAATCCCTACTACAATGTTTTCAATACAAATACCGAGCCTCTTTTATTATGAACCAATATGCATAAGCTGGTTACAATGCAACTCAACTTTATACTTGATTGAATTATATCTTCATACTGTAACAGCATTACAAGAATAATTTGATCGAGATGCCTAACTGTAACTATTTTGCCAGTGAGCTGAACCAATTAGATGATGGAATTATTACTCCTAAATGCAATACAATAAGGAAAATGGAACCTGTTGTACCCCAAAATTAAAATTTTTGTTACACTTAGACATTTTGAAGAAATGAGTAAAAGTCTTGTCAAAATAGTCAAAAAGGTCAAAATTTGGGTGTACATAATCTTTGCATGAGGGTTAAAGCATAAAATTTTCAATTTGACGATCACGGATCCTGGCTGAGGCGACTTAACCTACAAAGCCAGGATCTGGGTTTTAATCTAAATTTTAGGAAAACTGCTATTTTTAGAAATTTTCTCGAAATAGTAAAGTTTTCTGGGTTTCTTTTGAAACGGATACTGGCAAAATTTTCTAAAAATAGAAAATTTCTAAAAATAGAAAGTTGGTTCGACAGGGTCCAAACTGATTTTGATTGGCTCAAAATGTGTCCGTATCAGGCTGGTGCAGTCAGAATCTTAAAATAATTAGTTTTGCCCTACTGGGTCTTGTTGTGACCTTTTTCACACATCGCCCCATTCGGATAGGGGACCTAATTTTGCTCGGTAGGTTAATAACTGGCGAAGTTTTTGGTCTCTCTCTCATTATAGCACTGCAGTAGTCTACTTTGCTACGGGGTTCGCCGTCGGTGAATTGTTAAAGTGTGGATTTAGCCAAGTCACGAAATTAGGGTTTAGATGTTTCCGACCAATTTGAAGTCAAACAAGGTGAATAGCGAAATTTGAGCTTAACATTGATGTTAGCATGTTTCCGGTAGGTTCTCGGCAAAATTTTCATCGGATTACGAGGTACTTACTATTTTTAGTAAAGTGCTGTTCTTGAACAGTCGTCAACATTTTGAATTAAACTGATCCTGCGGCATTGAGTATATCGGTGCTGCATGCCAAATTTGACGAAAACGAACAACTTACTATTTTTAGCGGTCGGCAAATCTGAATTTGAAGTCGGATCTGGAGATTTTCTTTGCATGTGGATATTCATGGGTTTTGAGACCTTAGCGGCGATATAATACAAGTCGAGGATGACCACTTCGAGGATTGACCCAGAGGCTATTTTAGGGTTTGCATGTCGAGGTTTCTTTTGCATGTCCGGTGATTTCGATGGGTTTTGAGGAAAGCCGGCGATGGTGTGACATGCAAATGAAGATAGTCCTCCGTGGAACTTCTTTTTAGCGAGGTGTGTCGGCAACCACCACCCGTGATTCAGAATCACAAAATTGTCGCGATCTGCGCCAAAAGCGAAACAAAGCGAGAATCTTTTTGTCACATCGCGAGTGAATTAGAGGTTTCAGCTTTGGAGCCTAAAATAGGCGTAAAACAGAATCTTCAGCCGTTAATACGCGTCGGCATCCCCTTGGGCTATCTGCTGGTGAAATTTCAGGTCAAACGGAGCACTTACTATTTATAGTAAGTCAATTTGGAAACTAGCTAAAAATAGTAAATTGAGTGCATGCGTCGGTGTCAGCAGTAAGGCCACGTGGTGAGGGGCGCCTCATTCGAATTTCAACTCGATCGGAGCACTGGAGCTATCAGAAACATGAAGTTACTATTTATAGTAAACCACCCCCGGAAACATGCTAAAAATAGCAGGGTGACTAAAAATGGCAGTGCTGACAGGTTGATAAGGTTATGAAGAAGCTATGTTTAAAATTTCAAGTTGATCCAAGCTTCAGAAGTGCAAAAATGAGGAGGCTTACTATAAATAGCAGGGCACGTAAGCTGGCGAAAGATGATGAAAATTTGTCTAAGTCTAGAGTTTCATCCAGTTGACATGGCAAAATGCGCCCAGCTGATGAGGAGGCATAAAAAATTCCAAGTTTGAAGTTCGTCCAGTACACAGGCCTAAATTCGCCAAGTTTGAAGAAAGTCAAAGAAAAGTCAACACTTTTTATCCTGCAGGCCTAGCAAAATGTGCCCAAGAGAGCTCAGGAAGATTGAAAAAATTTCTAAGTATTAGTGTTCATCCACCTCCAGGGGCAAAATGCGCCCATGTAACAAGGTAGTCAAGGAAAGTCAAAGAGGTTCATCCTTCAGCCATGATAAAATGCGCCCAGCTTGCATTTGAGGTGATTAAAAATTTTCTGAGTGTTTGATATTCACTTGCCACCCCTAAATGCGCCATCCTTCATGAGAAAGTCAAAGCGGTCAATGAAGTTTATCCTCCTTCATGCATGAAATGCGCCCAAATAAGGGCAAGTAAAGACAAAAACAAAAGGGGGAATATTCCAAGGGAGGTGGCATTGCAGATTTTCATCCTCCTCCCATGCCAAAATGCGCCCAAAACCAAGAAAGTCAACCAGTCAACAAGTTTCGTCCTCCTACATGGGCAAAATGCGCCCAAAAGCTGCCATGTGAAGACAAAATACCAAGGGCGTTGGAAAATGTTTCATCCCTCAGTATATGCAAAATGCGCCCATCCTCCTCTATGTCTCAAATGCGCCCAAAGTTGAGATGTGAAAGGTGAATAAAGGTAGTAAATAAGGTAAAGGTGGGTGAAAATTCTCTTCTAGGCGTGGTGAAAGCTTGATGAATGCTAGGCGTTGAAAGTGTGAAGTCCTTCTTCAAGTGTCAAGTGCGCCAAAGTGAGGTGAAATATGATTAAGGCGTGGCCAAGGTGCATGTGAAGTGTTGGAGAATTTCCTAAGGCGTGATGAAGTGATATGCCAAGGGTGGTGGAAATAAAATGTTAAATGCTAGGTGCCTAAAGTTGAAAAGTGTTGAGAATTTTCCAAGGGCGTTGGAATTTCAAATAAAATTGCCTTGCAAGTATGGAGAAAAATGCAAAATGATGAGTGAGGGGTAAAATAAAATTTGCTAGGCGCCTTCATAAAAAAAAAAAAATTTCTAAGTGAGGTTGATATTTTCACAGGCAAAGTTGATCAAGTTGGATATAAAATTTTCTAAGGCAAGATTTTCGAAGTGATTCAAAATTTTTCTAAGGCACAAAATATTTCCTCCTTAGAAAAATGCCTAAGAATCACGGGGAGGTGGTGGAATTTTCACTGGCGTGAAGTTGCGAGGAGTAAAAGTCGAGGAAAGATGCCAACATTAGGGATGAGTAAAATTTTTCAAGTCAGAGCAACAAAATTCTCAGGGGAAATGAAGAAATGAAATGAATTGTTGAAAATTATTTTTTTTTTCAAGGTTCAAAATTCCAGAAAATTAAATGAACCCGTTCGTTGGGTACCCATGGGTTCGACGCGTTCTGAGAGAAATTTTCTTCTGGGTATTAAAGATTATCGATGAGGAGTTGATTTTAAGGTCTTCTACGTCTTTTCGAGGATTCCGAGATGAGGATTTCAATGGGGCACCAGGTTGATGAATTTCCTAAGAGGGAAATTTGAAAATTTTCTAAGGCAAGTGTGAAGAAAATGTGTTTTCAAGGTGAAATCCTTCAGGCGATGAATTTGAAAAGGCGCCTAGGTGAATTTGCTTCAATCCTTCGTGAAGATAGTTTTCTTGAGCGAGATGAATACAACCAAGGTTGTCAGGGCTCCAGCGGGTAAAATGAATTTCTCAAAGATGATACGCCCTTGAAGAGGATGGATTGAAATTTTGGCTAAGGCATGAAGAATTTGAACACGAAGTTGGCGATGAACGCTTGGAGATCAAGGCATGAAAATCAGGTGAGTAAGTTGAATTTATATTATGAAATGATCTGATACCCTTCTCCTTGCTTGTTTTGCAGGAGAAATGTTGAGGCCAGAGGGACGATGACTTGAAGTGGAAGCACGATGAAGATGAGTTACAATCTCGAAGGAGGAAAATTTGCAAGAAAATGGCTAAGTGTTAAGACTTAGTATAACTCAAAGTGACGAAGATGAAGACCCTCAAGTGGAAGAAGTCAAAGAACAACGCCAAGAAAGAAGATCGAGAACAGTGTAAACGCGTCTACAAATGGAATCTTCTAGAAGGATGATGGTGGACATTATGGGGCATTTATTACCCCACTCTCCTCTGTGGCGGTTTTTAGGGCAATATTATTTAGGGCTGAGGTGGCACGATTCTGGCCACTCTATTGATTGTAACCCTAGCCGTCTTTTGGGACTTGGCTAGCTATAAAAGGGGGAGTCCCCCTCATTTGTAAGGCATTAGAAAATTAGAATTAGATCAGACATTGGAGTAGTAGAGCATTAGAGCTAGATAGTGTAGCATTGTAGAGCATGTTTGCATAATTTGGAGAAGAGAGAAAGTTTTCCCTTTGAAAACTTTTGAGGAGATTGTTGTGTAACACATTTTATGATAATAGATCTTTTCATTGATGATGGAATTCGTCTTGTCATGAAATGCTAGCAAGGTTTCTTCTTCCTTTCGTATCCAAGTAGCTTAAATTCATGCAAGTAGCTTACTTTGATGTGTGGTGTTTCATTGAGATAGCTTCGCTTTATTCCATACCACTAGCGGCTTGTTGATGATAAGTTCGCCTTGTGTGGTCGACTGGAGATTGTTTTGTGTTTAACTTCGGTTGTGATTTATATGCTTATATGCGTCGTTCTGATGGTGTATGCATGTTAATTCATAATTTGAACATCTTTTGCTATTT
The DNA here is from genome assembly GCA_007258455.2 of Sequoia sempervirens. Classification (NCBI taxonomy): domain Eukaryota; kingdom Viridiplantae; phylum Streptophyta; class Pinopsida; order Cupressales; family Cupressaceae; genus Sequoia; species Sequoia sempervirens. The sequence goes on along the minus strand of VDFB02165841.1, from coordinate 9,445 downwards.
CCCTTGAAGATTGCACCGATTTTGCTGAGGCTGTCCGACGGAGGCTAGGTGAAATCCGGTTGAAGTCTATTGAAACAAAGCTCCACATATCCTGCATTTAGAGTAGCACATAAACTTCTTAGGCCCTACACCCTTTTAAATTCAGTTCATTTCCGGTTAGAATTAGGAAACTTGCGCTCACCTGCCAAATCATTTGAATCACACGAAAGCCCTTAGTCTACTGTTTGTTGTTAGCCGTCGAACAATTGTGTAAGTCCCCTTGACATACCAGCAATATCACATCGAGCCAAACTGAGCCTATTCGCACTCAAGGAACCTTGGAGTTGAAAGCATGATCTTGCTCGCAATCTTAGCATGCTGAATACTTTGTTCAAGAGAGGATAGAGCGTCCGTTGGGAGACTTTATTCTATGTTGGTGCGGTCTCAAAAACCACGTCAACAGGTCTATTCTGCTTTTTCAGAAGCATATCTGGAACTCTGAGGTCATCAATGGAAGTCATCCGACTGCCAGGCGTCAATTTCAGCATTCAAACTTCCGGCAGAAGGTGAAATGATGAACATGCACGAAGAACGAGGAAGAAAGTTGAAAAGTCATGAAAATTTTCTAACACTGGCAAGTTTGGGCGCCCTAGGTAAAGAAAGGTGCCCATCTTTTTAGGGCACCAAATGTCAGAATTAGGGTTTGCGCCTCCAGTCAATGTTGTTCAGTATCCTGCCAGCTTCGCGATGCTTGTCTTTGTCAGCACGTCCGACTGTTTAACATCCTGCAGATTCAGATCGAAGACGAAGGTACAGAATGAAGGTTTCAAACTTGTTGTTGAAAATTGCGAAAAATGGTTAAGTCTGGGAAGAATGGGCGCCCCTGTTGAAGAAGGGCGCCCAAGTTTTCAAGGAGCTGAATGAATGAATTTTCAGGCAAGCGTCTAATGAAGTTTCTTCACGGTTGATCCGGCTTTCAAACAAGACATTCAGCACGTCAATCGGAGCTCGCAGTCATCAGATTTAAAGAGCTGAATAGAGGGTCCGATGAGAGTTGAAAAGAGAAATCTGAAAGCAAAGGTAAAAAATGCAAAAATAAACTAACTCTGGTGAAGTTGGGCGCCCCAGCTTGCCAGGGGCGCCCAAGCTTTTGAGGACCTAAAATCTGCCTTTTGGCAGAAGTGTTTCTAGAAGACCCCTCCTAAAATCCTCTCAGCTTTGCAACGAGTCCAAACATTCATCAATTCGACGCCCGAAGCTCAAAATTCAACAAGATCGCCTGTAGAAGTGAAAGACATGAATAAATTGAAATTTTTTTCAAGTCTAGTAGAAGTGGGCGCCCCAGTTGAGGAAAGGCGCCCAAACTTTAAGGCCTTCAAATGATGGAATTTGCAGAAGTAGCATCCAAGAAGGTCTCACCAAAATCAGTCTGGCTATCCAACGAAATATTCAGACAGTTAGTCGGATCAGCGTTGCTCCCGGAATCGAAGATTCATCAGAAAATCAAAAGAGGAGCTAACGAAGAACTTGGAAATCAGAAAGAATGGCTAACACTGATGAAGTTGAGCGCCCCTAGAAAGAAAAGCCTCCCATGAATTCGAAGGTCAAAATCAAGCTTTTAGTCGGAGGTGCCTCTAGAACATCTTTCTCAGTTTCAGTCAGGCTCCGCCGTGAACCACTCAGCTCGCCTGTCGGGTTGGTCCGTCAACGGGAAATCAGAGGCAAAGTAACATGTCAAAATGGAGAAAAGTTGAAAATATCAAAATTTTGACTAACACTGGTGAAAATAAGCGCCCCTCTTGAAGATAGGCGCCCAAAGTTTCATGCCTTAGAGAATTTTCAAGAGTTTTCAAATTTCAAAATTTGCAAGAAGAGAAGGATGGCGTCCAAGTTCAAGGGGCTGAGATTTAGGGTTTTGAAAAAAAAGAAAAAAAGAAAGCAAAACCTAAATCAAAACCTAAGTCTATTTAACACTTCTTTTCAATGTATTTTTCATTATTTTTGCAGGTAGCATCCAGAGGAGAAAGTTGGAGCAGCAAGTTTGAAGAATTTTTGTGATTCAAGAATCCATAGTTGCTGGTTTTACATCAGATTTTTCAGACCAGCAAACATAAACCCTTGCTTTTTCATTCTTTTTGTTCCAGAAGATCAAATTTTTCAAGCAGAAGGCCAAGGCTTTCAATTTTTCAGTCATCTGGCCTTTTTGCCAATCATCTTCTGAAGAATTTTTCAAGAACTTCATCAAGTTGCAGCGAGTGCTTTTATTTTGCATGTCGTGAAAACCTCAGTGCATTCAAATTTCAACCATCTGGGTCCTTTCCAATCAGTCTTCTGAAGAAAACCCATATCGCAGCTTTTTTCAAGAAAGTTCAAAAACCTAGGGTTGGCTGCTTTTTCGATCAAACGTCAGGGTTTTGCAAATCTAATCAACTGGGTCCATTTCCAATCATATTCTGAACAAAACCCAGATGCCAGCTTTTTTCGGGAAAAATCGAAGAAATTAGGGTTTGTTGCTTTTTTAGGCTAAATTCAAAATTTTCAAAAACGGACGATCTGGGTTGTCTTGCATCGATATTCTGAACAAAACCCATATCTCGAAAAAATTTCTCAAAAATTTGTCCGTTGGAGCACAAAAATCAGTATTCTAAAAATAGAAATTGTTCAAGACTTGTCTGAACCAAGGCGAGTTTACAGTCATTCTTCGAGTTTTCTGAAATAGAGTACACTCCTAATGTTTTCAAGTCCGAATCAGTTCTTTTTCACAATTATATCAAAACAGCTGAGACAAACTTGCATCATGTCAAGCCGGTGTTCGATCTACATGCCTTGGAGAGAGCAGGCAACACTTCAATCAAGAACCTGAAACATTCTGGACTCCTCGCAGCAGCGTCTATTCCTATATCAGTTTAGAGCCTTGAGTTCGTAATCGCTTGCATTAAGCATTACAACCCGGCTACTAGGGAAATCAAGTCAGTAGACGGTAGAATGATTTGCAGTCTAAAGCCTGATATGGTCGAAAGGTGTTTTTCCATTCCCCCGTGGCCTGAAAGCGTAAATCTTTCAAGGGATGAATGTGAAAAGATGTGGAATATACATAAAGATAAATATAGCAAGAAGATTGCACAGGGATGGATGAAAGAAAAACATAAGACATTGCCCAAGAATGTCGGGCGAGGAGAATTCAAGGACGAGGTTGCCATCATCATCACTTTGCTCAACAGGGTCACTGGCTCAGAAGATGCCACCAAGTTCCAACCTTGGATGTTTTACGCCATACCTCACATCATGAAGATGACTGAGTTTTATGATTGGCCTACTTTGATTAGTGACTGCCTACATCAACAAATAACATAATACTTCCAGTTTCATATATTCCACATGGTGTCATACCTAGTCTACCTGGTGGCCTATCAAGGTCAATTCAGAGGGTTGAACACTGAGGGATCATTGAGCGTACAACACATATATAACTATTATCCTCAGCTGGAATTCATAAAGTCGTTGCACCACTACAAAAGGGTGAATGAGGCATTCTTGATGTACACAGTGCGGGACTTAGACAACGAATCGCACATCCGCATCTCTTCAGTTGCCAGGGCAGTAATGGCGGAATGGGCGGATTGGTTTATACAGTTTCCTACCTTTACCTATCTCAGGGTCTATGGTTATTCAGGTGCCCCGCTCATGTCGCCAAGGTATCCGTCAGATGAGGTCATCTTCATGGAATTCTTGAGGCAGGCTCACGGTGTCCACATCTTGAGAAATAGAAAGAAACCCTCTCTTCACTTTCCATTAGGGTTGGTATTTATACATGCAGGACTGCTGCAGATGCCCGGCCAGTTGGAGAAGAGTTAGATAAATTCGGCCTCAAATCCTACAACGAGAGGCGATCATTTGATCCTCATGGTGTCTACGCTGGCCGATTGGAGAAGAACTATAATCACATACCCGCACTTGAAGATTTTTGGGCTAACTGTGCAGATGAGTTTGAAGTGCGAAGGCGTAGTTATAGCAGGCTAACTCTCCATCAGATGAAAGACTGTTTAAATGAAGATATAGAAGGGCTCTCTAATGATGATGAAGATGTGCTTCTACCGATGTATACTCAGAAACGAATCGAGGATCAGCCTCTTCCACAAGTTAATTGGGCAAACAAGGAATCTCTTTCAGTTGAAGACAGGACAAGACAAGTCATTGAGTATAGTAAGGTTTTCTTAGTGCTTAAAAGGAAGAACTCCATTCCAGTAGCAGAGCCGCCAAGGATAATTCCCTCTTCTTCCAGAACACAGGCGAAAGGAAAGGGTAAAAGTCAGTCTCAAGATGGCGTCAAAGGTTGTAGATCAAATAAAAATGTAAAAAGAAGGTTGGATTTCTCAAGCATAGTCATACAGGAACAGCCTATAGTTGATTCAGAAGTTCCTCATGTCGAGCCCATACCTCAAAATGAAGCAGAGGAGCCACCTTCAACACATGTTTCCGTACCTTTGACGGGTTCTTCACCAATTCACATTGATCTTGATATCGAAGACGATGAAGAGATTGCAGTAGTACCTCCTGAGGAAGTTAGTAAAGATACTACTGTGTCTTGGCTTGAGAACTCCTTGGGAAGGGTTAGGAGAAGGCCTTCATATCAAGTGAGTGTTGATGATCTCGATAACATCTATCAGGAACCTCCTAAGAAGAAGGCAAAGAAGCAGGTTCACTTTGATAGGAATCTTGATAACGAGATAGTCATAGAGACTGCAGTGCCCCCAGAAGATAAGAATAGGGATGAGGTAAACATGGATGATTTCGTCATGGTCAAGGCTAATCTCGGTAGAAATACCAGACATGCAGATTTGAGTCTCTTCAAAGTTGTATCTGAAAACCTTCATGAAAGAGTGCTAAAAGATGGAGAAGACAAGGCAGCCCTCAAGGTCGAAAATCAGTAGCTTAGGCTTTTCATTTCTAACCTTGCTCGTGGTTCTTCACAAACAACTCAGTTGCTGCCCCAGATCTTGGAGACACCAGCTGATCACCATCAGTTAAGACAGCTGGTCATATGTGGGAAAGAGACTCAGGAGTGGATCGAGAGCTTCATTATCAGAGGAAGGGAGATCTTGGCTCGGATGTTCCAGTTGAGAGAAAACGCTCATGAACTTCGTCAAGGCATCCAAGGATTTGAACAAACACTGGCTGAAGTAAAACCTAGGCATGAGATTATCATTGCTGATTTAGACACAGCCTACGGTTTAGCAGTTTCAAAGGAGCACAAAAGACAAATCCTTGCTTGGAGAGAGCGTCATGTTTTCAAAGTTAAAACTTATGAGAGGATATCCGAAGAATTCATCACCTACAGACAAAGGGTGGTTGAAGCTCTTCTTTTCATCAGCGAATTCGTCATAGAGATCCCCTCTCAGTACAGCCTTGAAGATGGTTCTTACGTCGGGCTTGAGGAAGTGCAAAATCAGTTCCAGAATGTTGTTCATAGTTGCAGTCCAGTTGGCGGAAGGATAGACCATATTTCAGTGATGTCAGCAAAGTTCGATAAAGCGGCCAATGAGGTTGAAGATTTCCTGAGATCCATTGCAGATGCTGAAGATATTCTTGAAAAGAGGTGTTTTATTGTTGATGGCATAGATGCACCGGTAGGACACAATCTCTAACTTCTGGCCGGATGTGATCGAGGCACAAAGCGACTTTCTTCTGAAGCTTTCTTTCTATTCTTGGAATAATCCTTATCCATTCTTTGAGGGATAGAAGATAAGATGTAATAGTTAGCAGAAGAACAACACTACGCTTTCTAGGGTTTTATCTTTCTAGATTTAGTAATAAAGCTTGCTTGTTGAGCAAGCCCTAGATTGTAACAAGGAGATTTTAGGGTTCCCTACTCCTACGCTTGTCTATAAATGAAGAGCCTTTGCTCATTTAGTTTCACGGAGAGCGGTTATTGTCATAGCAAGTGCGAGCTTTGGTGCAGCAAGTTGTTATTTAGTTCAGTTCACTTAGTTAAGCCGTGCTGAGTGAGAACAAAGCAGTGAGCCTATTATTGCCTTCTATTTGTTGCTCAAGTATTGTTCATTTGTTGTGTTCCCAATGATAAGCAAATTGTTGAGCCTCTTTAGCCAACAAGGAGTTAGTAAGATTGCTGTTTTCTATTGTGTTAAGAATAAGTTTGCAAGCCTCCTTAGCTGCAAGTTCTTGTTCAAGGCATGTTAGAAGTGAGCTTTGTTTTAGAGATTTGAGTAATAAAATCATGAGCCTCTTTTGCCTTGGTCTAAAATCTCAGATTTCCGTTATCAGTGTTCTACTTTTATGATATTTATTTCAGCTTGCAGTGAAGTGTGTAGGTGTTCGTTGAAAGAGAGATTGTTGAAGTATTTTTGTCAGAGAATCTACCTTGTTAATTTCTAACTTCTCTTGCTCTGCTATTACTTGAGAGGTTAGGAACGTCTTTAGTTTAAGTTGAGTAAGTAGTTGAACTTCTGTATTTTGAGAAAATCTCGGTGCGGCGTTTATTGTTTTAAAACATTAATACAAAGTGATCAAAAGATAGGCAACTTAGTTTTAGTTTACTTTCTTGACTACCATCAGCAAGAGGGAGCTTCCCCTCCTAATTTGAAGAGCAGTTTATCTGTGCATCGCTGTCCGTTTTCAAATCCACATTCCAGAGGTGCGAATTTAAACGCCAACAGAACCTGATATATGACTGCTGCAGACTCAAAATAATTCGATTCTCTTCATAAATGCTGATTCTGGCATCTACAATGCAACGCCTTGCTTCCAAGGCATCCAACGAAGCTCCTAGAATTTTCTTAGATTTTATTTTCCTTCCTTTCTCCAAATCACCCCCTTCAAGAGAGCCGCCCCTGCATCTGGTAGTAATCTTCAGATAATAAATTGCTTTCAGCTTCAAACAATGATCTGTGGCTTCAAAAATCAACGCCTCCTATCATAGATTGTAGCGCCTCAATGCTCAAGAGGAAACCAATGTAGATGTAGCTCCCATATGCCAAATCAAGCTACCTAAGGGCTGGTAAGGATGACTGAAAATAGAATATCAGAACTGCTGGTAAACCAAAATATGATACCATTCGTCCTCCGAGATGTTCGATATGAAACCCCACATACTAAAGAAGAAATTCCCTTCAATAGCAATTAAATACTCTTCAATAATAATCTTCAAACTTCTGATCTGCAAATATATAACTCTTTGAAACCCTTAATTTATTCTCCACTAAAACACAAGTGAAAGGACTGAATTATCCTCTCCTCAATTGCAACCCTTCAAGAGATATTTCACTCCCTCAGTTATGCTATCAATAGGAAGTTTTCATTTCCTATGATCAAAGAAGAAAACTGCGAAAGCCCTAGGCTCCACAATAAAAATCAATCAAAATAATATTTATCAACTGGATGCTGAGAATGAGCTCTTACCTCTCTTTTTATTCTTTCCTTAGGAGAGCTCAAACACCTTCTTGGCCAATGTGGGATAAAAGATTTATTCCCATATTAAATTATTCACTTAATGCACTTTATTATATTAAAGTGACTTTATTATTATAAAGTTACTTTATAACTTCATAATAATATTAAAATATTAAATAAATCACTTAAGTCACTTAAACTTTAATATCTCTTGATGTACTTGTCTGATTGCTAAGCCGTCTGAGCCAGGAGTCGACTCTCCCTGTTCTCCATGTGATCGGATGCCCGTCTAAAAATAGAAACCCTGAACAAGGACTTACTATAAATAGTAAGTATGTGAAACTGAGTCTAGAAACAACTGCAAAGGTCCAATCAAGGTCGACACTGCCAATATGCTTTGCTCAGGTTTCTTTCTATTAATAGAAACCCTGACTCTCCCAAAATAGTAACTTACTATAAATAGTAAGTGTGCTAATCTGAGTCAAATAACCTATGCAAAGGCCAAAACCTGAATCCAGCTGAAGAGTAATGTCTCTAATCATCGAGTAATTGCCACACGGGACCCTCTATCCAGACATACTAGCCTACAAGGGTCAGGAATAGGCTAAATCCACCAAACTCTGATGCTCGCAAAATGGGGACATTACATTCAACTAGTTGTTTTGGGGATGGCGTTACAGGAGCAGTTTGATGATATTAGGGACATTGTACAATTCTACCTGTGGGATCCTGGTGGAATGTTTTTACAGAGGAGTAACTATTGGCAGTTGAGATTGCTTGGGGACAAGCAATTTCAGGGAGGGTGGTCTGTAATGTCCCCCTTTTAGCATGATCCTGTTTTGCGAATGGTTTAGCCTATCACTGGCCCTCGTAGGCTAACACTGATGGTTAGGGGATCTTCTGAGGATTGTATCATCTCCAGTGTTCAGAGACTAGCAGTTTTGGCTTTCGTTTGAGGTCTCCAGGACTCCGTATGCATTACTTACTATTTATAGTAAGTCAGAGTTACATAGAGGGGGACCCTTACTATTTTTAGTAAGGTGTGTGGTCGTATGCAGTTACCTCAACTTAGCACCCAGTTCAGACAACATTCAAAGATGTTGAGTATTTATGGAGTTATTAATGTTTATTTGGCTCAAATAAACATTAATTAATTTAAAAGTGTATATTATTAAGTTATAACTTAACTTAATATTGAGAGTTTAGGCGTCATGAGCATGGGGCCATTTGAGTTAATTATTATTTGGGTGTCAACTTTGGTAAACTTAATGAAATATTAAAAGTGAATGCAATTAATAACATTTAATGTTATTAAATGGTGCTTTTTGAAGAAATCGACCCCTCTTGGAGAATTATAAATATTTTGCATTGGAGATTGTGCCATTCATTTCGATTGAGCATTGGTTTTGGTGAAAATTGTCTGAGAGGAAGAAGCCAAGGGTTTCATTCTTCGAGCCATTGGAGAATGTTCACTCTTCAGTGTTGCAGCCATTTAAGGTGGTGAGATATCCATTGAATTTGGCATTCAGAGGAGACCTCATTCAAGGGTTTCAATTGTGCAGATTGGTGAGATTGATCTGAGGATTACAATGTTTATCATTTAGGAAATTGTCAGTATTGAAAGGTAGTGTCTTCAGTTGTCATCTTGAGCGATTGGCATCAAAACCAAGAAGGTACGGCCTGCATATTTAAGCCTCTACAGCAGCAAGTGGCGCCCCTTTTAAGAGGGACGATTTGGGTGAAAAAGGGCATAATAAATTTTGAGAAAATTAGGAGGAGGTTGCCTAACTTCATAGCAGCCATCCACAGCAGATTTTGATAAAAAGGCAGCATGTATGAAGAGAATCAAACTCATCCCTGAAGTGCTTTTTTCCTGCAAATTAATGGCAGCCATCTATCTCTGCTATTCATTTCGGGTATGCTTGTAAATTGTTTATCTTTGCAACAAATCAATAAAATCAAATATTGGAAGCATTGCTATTCCTTTAGTTTCTCATTATTCTTTTCATTTCATTCCCACCATTGTTTTTATTTGCAAAATTTCAAAAAAAGCAGAAAA
>VDFB02165840.1:0-47503 GCA_007258455.2 Sequoia sempervirens | reverse complement strand
AATTTGATTAACCACCCCAATGACTTGGGTGTAGATTGAATCTACAGATTCATTGTCCTTCATACATATTGTTTCAAAATCTCTTCTCAGCATTTGTAGCTTTGCTGTTTTAACTTTTACCATGCCTTGATAGGCTGTTTGAAGTATGTCCCATGCTTGTTTGGACTTTGTTGCTGCTGAAATCCTTGGAAATATGCTCTCATGTACAGCTTGAAACAGATAAAATAAAGCCTTTGAATCTTTCTTCCTTGTGTCCTTCAATAAGTCTTTCTCTGCTTGTGTTAAAGCATTGTATGCTACTGCATCTGCTGGCTCTACAAATCCATTCTCTACTAAATCCCATATATCCTGTGAGCTAAATAGTGCTTTCATGGTAATTGACCAGTACTCATAATTCTTTCCATTAAACTGTGGAATTTGTGGGTTTGTCAAGCTTGTGCTTGCTGCCATTTTTGAAATTTACCTAGATAATCTACTTTGATAAAATTGATTCTGATAATCAACTTGCTCTGATACTCGAACTTGCTCTGATACCACGTGAAGGCCAGAGGCAGAGGAGGAAGTTTTCACACACAGTAAAAATTAAAATATAAAATATTATTTTCTAACACACAGAGCTGCTGCTCGTAATTTTTTGTTTGCTCACATTCACCTTCTTCTTCTCATTCTCATTCCTTGTCAAAAATAAATTACAATTACAAAATATATGTAGAAGGTAAAAAGTCACGTGAAAGATTTTCACGGATGAGAAAGCCCGAAATTACAATTTAAATTCAAAATCACCTAACTAACTTTTCCCCCGTCAAAATGCATTTAATACAATGTCCTTTACATAATATAAAAACTTAAATATTAATTCCTTCGTACTCCGAAACTTTCTGGCGGTGGCGGCTTTCTCCATAGTTCCCCGCAGTATCGCAATGGATAAAATCTTGATTGCGATATTGTGGGCAGCGGTTAGTTGACGGCCCGGTAAACAAAAGTAAACGGCTGGCGGTTAGAATAAAACAAACTTTTACGGAGTCTCCCGTGATATCGCGATGAATATTTTATTGATTGCGATATAGCAGGCATTGGCTGGAGTGACGTCAGGCGGTGAGATAAAACAAAAAGACTACGAAAGTCTCCCACGGTATCGCAATGGCTAATTTATTGATTGCGATATAGCAGGCAGTGGTTGGCGGGGACGACAGCAGTTAGGGTTAATATTCCAACACAACAGTTACCAGATAAGTGTTTTCCTTTGAATCAAACATGAGGTGCACAGCCACATCATCAAGATATTTTTTCATGTAGAATGAAATACTGCTTTTTCTTGTCACCTTTGCATCTTCAAGACACTCGGATTGCATAGTCAATGGATTGATGACTCGAAGGGTCCCATTTATCTTACTACTATAAACCAAGAGGCATTCATCTTCAGCTCTGATAAACCATTGCAAGTCTCTGCATCGTTATTCAGATCAGGCATACCCACACCTGCCCCATTTTGAGAGAAACAGTAGATTTTGTGATACTGCACTAAAATGCTTGGAAGCTAACTGGCATACTTCCTTTCGCTCTTTGAGCCAAGTAAATGAATCTAATTTCCCATCTATGTTGTAGAGATATATAAATCTGAACAACTAAAAGACCTCCAATAATAACAATTACCTATAAGTCTTTTCTTTTGAATCAAACTTGAGGCGCACAACCACATCTTCATGAGATCTTATCATGTAGAACGAAGTCCTGGTTTTGTTGGCCACCCTTGCATCTTCAAGACACTGGGATTGCATGGTCAATGGATTGATCACTTGAAGGGTTCCATATTGTTTGCCGTTTATCTCCGTCCACCCCTTCAAATTGGTATCATAGCACTGATTATAAGTGTTTGTATTTGAACAGAGCTAGGTCATGAGGTCGCAGCTGTAGCTGCCAGCCTATCGATAAGAAAGGATATCAAAGCCTTGTTTGAAGATTACCAGATTTGAATATTATTCCTTCTGAACAGTTAAGAGAAGATTGCTGTTGGAGATCGTTGATCAAGATAAGTCGAATGTGTTGACATCGAACAAGAAATTGCAGTTAAAGAAAAGAGTTGTTGATAGGAAGAAGATCTAAGTAGAAAAAGTAGGTTGGATCAGAGTCTTGGAGAACTTGAAGGAGATTGCTGGCAGAAGGTATTAATCTATGTCATACTCTAATCTGAAGCCATCCAAGAGACTTACAGAGAGCTGCTGCCATGCAAGTGAGGAGATCATTACTGTTTAAGGCAAATAATAGATCTTTTGAAGCCCCCAGGCTGTCATTAATAAAGCCAAATTCGAAGCCCGGAGATTTCAAAAATTGAAGCTGATCATTTTCGCGATTTAAAAGGAGAAGTCAAGTTGCAGAAATCTTAAGTTAACTGCCAACCAAAGAGGTAGATCACACCTGATGGAAAGTCATAAGTTTTAAAAGGCCATAGGTGAAGGTGGAAATTGCAGATCGCAGCAGACATCATAGTTGAATTTGTGAAAGAAAAGATAATTAATATTTATGTGTATTGGTTTTATCTAAGGATAGGCGCCGGTGATCATAGTCAAGCCAGACCAAAAGAATGAAAAGTGGACCTGCTGTGTAAAGTAATTAAAGAAGATAGTGGGAGATTAGCTGCTGGAGCCATTGCAAGTCAAAAGGAAATGCTGATCAGAGAAACCACACATTTTTATATATTTATGTTTTTATATCCACACATTTTTCCCACTTTGCTCTTATCTATTCCTATATATATTCCATTATATTCATTTAATTTTAGCATTTATGACACTTATACCTATCTTATGCACATGCTCTAATATAATTTCAAGTTATTGCCAGTATCCCCATTTTTTTGAATTCAAAATTTTTAAATTTCGAAGTTGGCAAAGAGTCGCCCAACCAGCTACCATGATGTTGTGAATAGTAAATTGAAAGGATATGTAGAGAACTGCGAGTGGTCCAGGTTGCCCATGACTCAAGGAATTTTTGGTGTATGCTGCAGAATATACTACGAGATGCGTGAAATCGAGTACATTGTGTGACCCACAACTTGGAGTACTTTGATTGCATTACACTTGTAATTTCCTATTGCAATGGTAAATTTAAAAGAGGCCTTCTTGCTAGCATGGCTATAAAGAGCCTGAGAGAGTTTCAACTATATCACCAATTCTAACAAAACATTTTTTTTTGTTGGGAACCTGGGCAACATGAATGGATGTCCATCAAATCCCTCCACCTTAATGTATGTGTAAGCAGAGAACTAAATGTACCATCCTACCATTGGTCGAATGACAATTTGTGCTTCCAGTGATATTCTTTTTGCTTTATCACGTTCCACTGTTCTGAATAGTTTCATGGAGAACAAATCATTGAATTTCTTATAATCATCTTTATACCCATGGATGGTGATCTGGGGTAAATGTGCATATATCAAACTATTTCCTAGCTTTGTGCCCAACATACCGATCTATTTCAACCCTTGTTTGTTGGCCTTCATAGCATAGGAGTAAATAACATATAATGACATGTAAAAGCACCTAGTTTTGGGAAATGTTGTTATCTGTTCATATAATTTGTCACTTATAAGCTTTGTCTAATACAATTGAACGAGACTTTCTATCAAACTGGACATTATTAAGAACATCCAGGGTTCAAATTTGCTTGCATCTCTTAAACCAGCTACCCTGGTCAGCAGAGTTATAATATCTTGCATTTCTTGGTTAAACATAGACCTCTGAATTACCTTGGTTTGTGGTGTAATTGGCTCTTGGCACCATTGGGTACTCCTAATTTCTCTAACATAGACCTCTGAATTACCTTGGTTTGTGGTGTAATTGGCTCTTGGCACCATTGGGTACTCCTAATTTCTCTAACATAGACCTCTGAATTACCTTGGTTTGTGGTGTAATTGGCTCTTGGCACCATTGGGTACTCCTAATTTCTCTATTGTGTTCTTCAACATTCCGATATGTCTTACCCTTGGCTTTCATATCATCATTTTACATTTGTGTGTAAATGGGGAGACCAAATGTGTATATGATTTCTTTCTGTGAGAGGTCTACATAAATTCTCCCTTCTTTCTCAACGACCCTTTTGCTTGGGTTGCAGTAATGCATACATTGCATAACTAATTCAGGGGCCTCCATTGCTGGTGGAAAGCCTCCTGTTAAAGGTAAGCCATTTGTTGTAACACTCTGGTTCATTAAGAAGCATTTTCTTGTAATACCCACAAATGGATTTCAATATCAGAAGACCATCCCATATGACTGTCTGTAACCACTACATTGATTGGTACGACTTGTGAATTGCAGTATTTGAATTCATTTTCTGGCCTTGTGTCGGAAGTACTCATTTTCTCTTGTGTGTTATGCATTTTCTAGAATGTGTGTCTTGTGTGGGAGTTAGGGTTAAATTTAACCATACTTACTATTTATAAAAAATTTAATTTATTTTCGATTAAATCTAGAAAATCAGAGAATAATCAACATTTCAATTTCTAAAGGGTAATACCATTATCAATATCTTTCAACTTGAAACTCACTAACAGAATGTCAGTTATCTAAAACATACCTTGTTCTGGTTGATAATGACGATCTTTCAGAATGCAACTTCAAAACCCTCGGTAGCTATGTTTCAATTCCTTGAAAGTTACCTCCTCTTGCACGCTAGTGTCGTTTCGTTCTTTCAATGTCCTTCACAAATTTGTAGAATGATGCTAAGTGAAGTGTTACAAAAGCAACTGCATGGTTGAGGTGGTGCCAAGTACATAGGTAGTTTTCCACCTTCATTAATTACATATTATTTCACATTAATTCCTTGAATAAAGGTGCAATCATTACGGATTCGGGTCCAAATCATGAACACCTAGATTTCTGAGCAGGGTCACTACTAGAGGAGAAAGACGGCACGGTGATTATACGTGGACATCAGATGTCAGGCTGATTCTTTGTGAGCTATAGGTCATTAAACATATGTGACCAATTGGTGATCAACGGGATTAAGGCTTTCCAGTATTGACTTTAAAAAGAAACACCAGGATCCAGGAATTAACCTCTAAGCTTTAGAAAGAGAAAACTGGAACTTCGGTCAATAAAATACTAGGCGGAGCTAGGATCAGATGAAGATACAATTTTCCCTAATGCAAATTCAAGACTCCAGGATTCTAGTTTCTACTTATATGTTAAACTTTTATGAAAAGATGGAAACACTGAATTTGAGAAATAAAAGATAATGCAAAAAGGCCACATGAAATTGAAATTGAGATTAGCATCCAAGTCGCAGAACGATGCCAAAGCAAACAAAAGCAAAAAGGAATAGAGGAAAGGGGAAGAAAAGGGGGTCCACATTTTGCCAAGGGGAAAATAGGGGCTTGTTGTGAGACCACGCGACACAAGGGACATTAAATTCTCAAGACTATGCATATGAAGGTAGGTGCTTATAAGATCTAAAGATGAAAGGAAACCCAAATTAAAACCCAATAGATAGTTGAAAGCTAACTTCTCAACATAAATTCAAATTTTGATTAAAATTAAAGAGTGGCTCCAAAAAAAAATTCACACCAAACAAATGCAAGGCTCTAAGATGTCTTGGTTGATAAAAATTCTCCATATTACTTAAGTTGAGGAAATAGCTCAAAATTTGCATCTAATATAAGCTTTAATTCTATTTAACCATAGGGATTTGTTAGAGGTACCTCACAAAGAGATGATGACCTCCAAGGGAGAATCTAACAATTCAAGGTTCAGCCATGGTGTTAAGAGAATGAAAATCAATTGGAATAAGATTAACAATGAAGAAGAAAGGGAGTTTAAGAACCCTTATACCAACTATCTCACACTTAGATTTAAGCCTTCCAGAGAGGATGACTGAAAGAAAGATACATATGGAAAGTATAAAGTAATGGATACATGGAAGAAAGTTGATTCTTGATGAAGTAGAAGTTATACCAATTTTGTTTACCCTTAAAATTGGATCATGAATAGGCGATGCATCAAGATAAAGGATGGATCAAGAAACTAGATATATGACATGGATTAGCCTAAGTTTGCATAGAAGAAAGGTCAAATTTCATCATGTACACTTAGAGTCAACTCTATCAAAGAGGATGGCTTAAATAAAGTATATAAATTTCATGGAAGAATCAATCTTCATATATCATATTCCAAAGGACATTCTTGAACATAGTATTTTGTAAACTTCCTCTTCATACTTTGTTCCAATTTAAAATTGGTTGTTGTTTTTGGAAAACTATTATTTCTAGCTATATTTACTCTAACAATTTATGGGAGAAAAGTAATATACAAATGTGGCTAGTGATGGATCGCTATGATGGAACAAGTGGGTATTCTAATGGGCTTTCACTCATTGATGTTAGTAGATCTCTAAGGTTCAAGAAGATGTCTAATGATGAGTGGAAATGTAATGAATCACAATGGTTTTTCAGAGCTGTAGATGGAGGCCTCTTGGTTTATAGATGTAAGAGAGTGGAACCTTTGAGAGATCAATCAATTGACTATGTAATCCCATAGACTTGAAGATGCAAGAGTGACAAAAAAAAGAAATAATATGTTCTACATGAAAAGATATCATGATAATGTGGATGTGCACCTCGAGTTTTATTCAAAGGAAAAGACATAAATCAAGTAATTATTATAATTGAATGTCTTTATCTTTTAAGAAATATATATATATATATATATATAGTTCTCTAGAATAGAGATGGTGTTAGAAACCTAGGAAATAGTTGCAAGACAAAAATACTTGGACAAGAGAGATAATGGCGAGAATGCTTGCTATATCAAATGCAAGATCCACTCATGATACAAATGTACAAGATGAGGCTTCCTTATAAAGGCAAGTAGGCACAACCCTTATCCTAACTTGAGCTAAAAGATAGCTCTATTAGATAAGGATAACAAAATGCAACCTAGGACTTAAATTAATGCCTAAGTAAACTTATGAAATTGTAATTAAATAGTAAATTACACCATCAGATGGGAAATTAGAGACATTCACTTGGCACAAAGAATGAAAGGGAGTATGGAAATTGTCTTTTTTCCAAGGATTTTATTGTAGAATAAAAAAATATATTATTCCTCTATATTTTTCCATAAAAAAATATATTTATGTTTTCAAATATTTTAAATATTTAAAATAAAATAAAATAGTCCTATATCCAAATCTAAATTTGATATTTATAATACAACTGAATGCTAATTTCGCTACCATACACTATACTATTTAAATTTAAGCCAAAAGAATTGTTAGTTTAACATAAGTTGTTCCCCATAAAACCCACTTCTAATCTCGAGTAACTTCTTGTTAACAATAGAAACTTACAAAGTACCTTCCTAAAACAGATGGGTATGTTACAATAACTTACCATGGGACACTAAATGTGCAAGGCTATACACATGGATGTAGATGGATAGTCATGTGATAGTTGAGGGATGTATCCACATTAAGACTCTAAATTTTACGAAGAAAAATACTTAGGAGAAAGTCAAACTTTCATTAAATATAATGGATGTATTAAAAGAAATTTGGCACTAAACAATACAAGGCTCCAAAATGACTTGGTTCATCCAAAATTTTCATTAATAGCTCAAAGTTTAATTATAATAAAAATTTGAATTATATTTAACTAGAGAGATGACCCTTCAATCAAATATTGAGCAACAAATAGTTAAGAGTATTTATTATATAATTTATTTAGTATTTATATTTTAAAAATTGTTGAATATTTAAAATCATATTTCTATTTAATAGCTTAGATAAATATTGAAAATGAAATTTATATTATAAAAAGTTATTTATGTTTAATTTTTTAAGTATATGAACATAATTTCTATGACATTATTATTGAGAATTGAAATCACTCTTCAACTATAAAAAAGCAAACTATATCTAAAATAAAAATAACTTTAACTAAAAGTTAAAATAACAAAATTTAATTTAGACATCTCAAAATTCTTATATCATTTTTGTTTAATATATAAAGTAAATAGTTTAATACGTGTATTAAATATATCATTATCACAATTTAATTTTATTTACCATATTTTTAAAAACCATCATTCATTAATTAATAATTTCATTTGTGAGTTCTATTCTTTCAAACTAATTTTTACTATTTTTCTTCTGTTTGTTCTTTATTTATTTTAGTAGGCATGAAGAGTTTAACACTAAAGTTCTTGATAAAATAAAAACCATAAACAATACTTTTTGATAAGATATGATTATATAAATTACTTATAATTTCATTTTTTTTAGTGTATATTGAGATTAACATTACTATTAACAATATTTATAATTATTGTATTGAAATATACTATATTGTTTAGATTTAATTTAGTTGAATACAACCCAAAGTTAATACATGAGATAATGTCAAGAATTCAGCAGTACTACTAATCTATTGAAGTTCACTATATTTTTTCAAATTTGATTTAAGTGAATAGAGCTCAAAAATAAATGCATGAGAGAGAGAAGTATAGGAGTAAAAATATCACATACCTGCTTACCATTGGACAGTAAATGCTCGGAACTATGTGTGAAGATAGGTGCTTAGTGTGGACACTAATGTCCTAAGCCTATGAACACCATTTTTCCAAATCAATTCTCATTCTTCTTCTAGCATAATTAATTATATAGTTATAATTATTTAATTATTTAATTTCTCTTTTTATTCTTCCCTAATTAATTAAATAAATTAATATTTATTTAAATACATCACTAATTAACCCTTTCTCTCTATAATTAAACAAATTTTTATTTATTTTATTTATTTATTTTTCTACTATAATTAAATAATAATTTTAATTATTTAATTATTCCTTATTTTTTTCTTCATTAAATATATATTATTATATTTAAATATTTCCTACTTTTCCTCCTGATAATTATTTTTAATTATTTATTAAATTTCTTTTCCTCCACTTTCCAATTAAATAATTGGAAATTCACTTTCGCTCCCCTCCAGCTACCTCTTTTTTGTACCAAATCTCATCTCTTATCTCAATTAATCTCTGCCCTTGATAAGGTTTTATTAACTTTTAATCTCCACCGTCCATCCTTAATTAAACCCTCTTTTTTCCCTAACCCTATTTCCTTGTTTCTCAAAGTGATCTCATCTATTGATCTTTATTATTTAATCTTGGCCCTTCATTCAAATTTGGTTTTCTATAAAAGAGACTGATCAGTTTCATTCTGATCTTAAAGCCACGACTACTATCTTTGATATTTTGGTTTAATAGAGAGTGGAACTGCAATGAGTCGGAATAGTGGAATAGTTTCTCAGATCTATCTGGAGATGGGGGCCTCTTGGTTTATAGTTGTAAGAGATATGGAACCCTTTGAGTGATAGAATCGATTGACCATGCAATCCCATCGTCTAGAAGATGCAAGGGTTACCAACAAAAGAAGAAATTTTGTTCTACATGAAAAGATGTCACGATGATGTGGCTGTGTGCGTCAAAAAGACCTATCAGGTGATTGTTATTATTGGATGTCTTTATCTTCTAAGAAAAATGAGATTTGTTATTTTGATTTATAGATCTGCCCAACAGAGATGGGAAATTAGAGACGTTCGCTTGACTCAAATAGTGAAAGGAAGTATGACAATTAGCTTTTTTTCCAAGACTTTTAGTGCAGAATAAAAAAATCGACTGTTTTTCTAAAAATGGACAGATGTGGGTACGCATGATCTGGTGATTGCAATAACATGTTTTTTTATACTTTGGGGATGCAAGCTGTAATGCACTGGGCCCCTTGGAATTGTTATGTACAAGGGGAGAATGATAATGGTTTGTAAAAGTAAATCATTTACACATGCTTTGATTTTTTATGCAGCGGAGATCTAAATATGAAAATGTTGTATCACCCCATTATTTGTGTCCTAGAGCGATTTGTGTTGGGGGGATTATATTTGGATAATTTAGAAAAAACCATGTATATGGTTGAATATATATGGCTTTTACAAACCATTGCCATTCTCCCCCTCTACATAACAACTCCCAAGGCCCGGTGCATTATACCTTGCATCCCTAAAATATAACGAAACCTGCTATTGATATCTGCATTCAGATCATACGTACCCGCACCTGCTCCATCTTTAGAAAAATAGTAGATTTTTTTATTTTGTACAAAAATTCTTGGAAAAAGGCTAATTGCCATGCCCCCTTTCACTTTTTTGTGCCAAGTGAACGCGTCTAATTTCCCATTTCTGTCCTGCAGATCTATAAATCAAAACAAAGAGTTCATTTCTTCTGACAAGATAAATATTTCCAATTACAACAGTTACCAGATAAGTGTTTTCCTTTGAATCAAACATGAGGTGCACAGCCACATCATCAGGATATTTTTTCATGTAAAATGAAATACTGCTTTTTCCTGTCACCTTTGCATCTTCAAGACACTCGGATTGCATAGTCAATGGATTGATGACTCGAAGGGTCCCATTTATCTTACTACTATAAACCAAGAGGCATTCATCTTCAGCTCTGATAAACCATTGCAAGTCTCTGCATCGTTATTCAGATCAGGCATACCCACACCTGCCCCATTTTGAGAGAAACAGTAGATTTTGTGATACTGCACTAAAATGCTTGGAAGCTAACTGGCATACTTCCTTTCGCTCTTTGAGCCAAGTAAACGAATCTAATTTCCCATCTATGTTGTACAGATATATAAATCTGAACAACAAAAAGACCTCCAATAATAACAATTACCTATAAGTCTTTTCTTTTGAATCAAACTTGAGGCGCACAACCACATCTTCATGAGATCTTATCATGTAGAACGAAGTCCTGGTTTTGTTGGCCACCCTTGCATCTTCAAGACACTGGGATTGCATGGTCAATGGATTGATCACTTGAAGGGTTCCATATTGTTTGTTGTTTATCTCCGTCCACCCCTTCAAATTGGTATCAGAGCACTGATTATAAGTGTTTGTATTTGAACAGAGCTAGGTCATGAGGTCGCAGCTGCAGCTGCCAGCCTGCCGATAAGAAAGGATATCAAAGCCTGGTTTGAAGATTGCCAGATTTGAATATTATTCCTTCTGAACAGTTAAGAGAAGATTGCTGCTGGAGATCGTTGATCAAGATAAGTCGAATGTGTTGACATCGAACAAGAAATTGCAGTTAAAGAAAAGAGTTGTTGATAGGAAGAAGATCTAAGTAGAAAAAGTAGGTTGGATCAGAGTCTTGGAGAACTTGAAGGAGATTGCTGGCAGAAGGTATTAATCTCTGTCATACTCTAATCTGAAGCCATCCAAGAGACTTACAGAGAGCTGCTGCCATGCAAGTGAGGAGATCATTACTGTTTAAGGCAAATAATAGATCTTTTGAAGCCCCCAGGCTGTCATTACTAAAGCCAAATTCGAAGCCCGGAGATTGCCAAAATTGAAGCTGATCATTTTCGCGATTTAAAAGGAGAAGTCAAGTTGCAGAAATCTTAAGTTAACTGCCAACCAAAGAGGCAGATCACACCTGATGGAAAGTCATAAGTTTTAAAAGGCCATAGGTGAAGGTGGAAATTGCAGATCGCAGCAGACATCATAGTTGAATTTGCGAAAGAAAAGATAATTAATATTTATGTGTATTGGTTTTATCTAAGGATAGGCGCCGGTGATCATAGTCAAGCCAGATCAAAAGAATGAAAAGTGGACCTGCTGTGTAAAGTAATTAAAGAAGATAGTGGGAGATTAGCTGCTGGAGCCATTGCAAGTCAAAAGGAAATGCTGATCAGAGAAACCACACATTTTTATATATTTATGTTTTTATATCCACACATTTTTCCCACTTAGCTCTTATCTATTCCTATATATATTCCATTATATTCATTTAATTTTAGCATTTATGACACTTATACCTATCTTATGCACATGCTCTAATATAATTTCTAGTTATTGCCAGTATCCCCATTTTTTTGAATTCAAAATTTTAAATTTCGAAGTTGGCAGAGAGTCGCCCAACCAGCTACCATGATGTTGTGAATAGTAAATTGAAAGGATATGTAGAGAACTGCGAGTGGTCCAGGTTGCCCATGACTCAAGGAATTTTTGGTGTATGCTGCAGAATATACTACGAGTTTCATGAAATCAAGTACATTGTGTGACCAACAAATTGGAGTACTTTGATTGCATTACACTTGTAATTTCCTATTGCAATGGTAAATTTAAAAGAGGCCTTCTTGCTAGCATGGCTATAAAGAGCCTGAGATAGTTTCAACTATCTCACCAATTCTAACAAAACATTTTTTTTTGTTGGGAACCTGGGCAACATGAATGGATGTCCATCAAATCCCTCCACCTTAATGTATGTGTAAGTAGAGAACTAAATGTACCATCCTACAATTGGTCGAATGACAATTTGTGCTTGCAATGATATTCTTTTTGCTTTATCACGTTCCACTATTCTGAACAGTTTCATGGAGAACAAATCATTGAATTTCTTATAATCATCTTTATACCCATGGATGGTGATATGGGGTAAATGTGCATATATCAAACTATTTCCTACCTTTGTGCCCAACATACCAATTGTTCATGTTTTTTTTATGCACTTTTCAACACAGGCAGTGCATAGGTGCACTACCTCTCTTGAAAGACAATCTTCCACAATCGAGTTGCAGAACACTATCCCAAGGTCTCTCGGATGTCAGGTCATGACAGTGCTTAGATACCTCAGTAGTTTGATGTGATTTGCTGGAATCACAAGGCTGCCTTACAGAAACACAAAGTATGGGTACAAAGCATGAAGTTGGATCTTCGAAAAGGAGTTTTTAGCATGAAAGCAGTTATGTCTTGGCTGTAGGTTCAAACAACAGTCTCAAACTCCATCTAGTTGTTAGATTTTAATTTATAATGTGCAATGAGCCTTGGTATTGTCAGTTTCTAAAGAAAGTGAAAAAGAGCGAAGAAGAAGAAAAGTTCCTAAGCCTAAAGTTTGCTGCGAACAGTGATAATGGAGTCCCTGCAATGGACAATTCCTTCAAAACAATATCCCACTTAACCAGGGATTTCACAGTATCCTGGGAATTGTGCAATCTTCTAAGGGCTGCAGATTTTTATCCTTCATCCACCACATACATGCATGAACTAAGGATAAGTGTTTGAGGCAGCTTAAATCAAGTCCAGGCTAACTTTGCAAAGCTATCTACCTTCAGCAAACAGCAAAAAATATGGACTAAGGGATCATCAACAAAGCAAGAATTTTCATGAACATCAAACAACATTCCTAAGATTATCCAAATAACATGAACATCTAACTAAACAGTAAAGAGATCTAAGCTAACATCTAATATTGGAGAAGTGAATCAATTGACATGAGAGAAAACAAGGAAATGCACCACGTCAATGCTATTTCTCATAAATTTCAGCAGCATGCCTTTACAACAACTCAACTCTCTCTTTGCAAATGAGAGGAGTGCACTATTTATAGCTTTTCAAAAGTTAAATGAATGGCCAAGATTCATTACAATTGTGTGGCCATGATTCATTACAAAATAGGGTTTCACCTACCCCCAAATAGATTTACAATTAAAAAATATCTTTTCTCTTTTCCCTATTTTGTCATCTAGTGGATGACACTATTTTCCTTTTCGTCCTGTAGCTAATTGCTGTTTCTTTGGCTGTAGCTACTTTTCTGGGAGGTCTTCTTCCTTCCTTGGCTGGGCATCTGGTTGCACTCGGTTGCGTGTTCAATATGCTTGAGGATTACGGCTGGAGCTTGTCCCTCAAGGACATCTCAACGCTGGTAGCTCCATTCTTTGGCGTTCTCTTCCAGCCGCTTCCATCCTCGTCATACTTTGAGCCCTGATCTCTGAAAGCTCTGATCTATCGAAGGCACGTAGGCAGTGAAACTCAAGAAGTCCGTTGTGATATCTCCTGCTGTCCCGTCCTTCATCCTTTCCTCAAAGTATGACCTGACCTTTTCTGCATCCAATTGCACCGTGGGCATATCATGGCCCGTTATCAGCTTGAGGTACTCGGCGCATTCTACTCGGATTTCTTTGATCCATGCAATATCCGGATCTACCCTGCTCTGGATCTGTTCCATCCTTTCTTTTCGGTTGATGAGGTCTCTGCGCCATATGTCTACCAACCGTTGATCCTCCTTCTTCAATTCTAGCTTCTCTTCCTACGTGCTTTCTGGCATTCGAAGGATGGCCTCAACCTTCGGGAAGGTAGAGTCGTAGATCACAGGGAAGTTGGTGCAGAGTTTCTTCGTGCTTTCCAAGGACTGAACCAGGTCCAGGAACTTGTTGGCTATCTGCATAGCCAAGCCGATCCCTACGTTTCTGACCTTCGCAACCTGCTGGAACCAGTCCTCCGTGGTCTTCTCTAAGTTTTTCCTCCTCTCCAGCTTATCTATCTGCTCCTTAGAGAGTAGCTGTGGCATGGCCATCGAGGTAGTGGGGAGGTCGTCTATTGAAGACCACTGCTGGATGTAGTCGGTTAGGGTAGCAACCTGCGCCTTTAGCTCATCTTTGGTGATCTTGTCCTACTTAATGAGATGCACCACCGTGGCCACTGACTCCTCCAGATGTCTGACCTTCTGTTCCCTGGTTGCTGTCCCTAGGTCGATCGTGGAGATATTGTAGCTTACTCCGGCCTGGCCAACAGTTGGCGTTGCTACTTGTGCAGCCCGGGAGCCAGAAGTGTCCATGGTTATCCTAGAACAGACCTTAGGCTTCTTCTCTTTCTTTGTTGTGGCTAGAGATCGAGCCAAGATAGCTTCCAATCTCAACCTCGGGTCGCTCAGGACAAGAGTAGTCTTTTCAAGCTGCTTTTCTAGCCAGTCGGGTATGGCAGATTTATCCTTGGGTGTATGATGGCTGCCTTCACCCGTCTCAGTCAGAGGCAAGACTTCTTCCTCCTTTTCCTTTTCAAGCTCCTCCTTTTCCCTGGCAGCATCCTCCTCCTCATCAGAGTCTTGATAAAGCACGAGGTGTTTAATAGGTGCCTTGGTGGTCAATATCTGAGTGGGATCCTGTTCTTTGGATGCCCCTTCTTCTTTCTTCTCTTCAGTGGCCCCGGGTTCTAGACTCTTCACAATGTGGGTCTCAGCCTCAATGATATCCCTTTTTGGTTGCTCTTCTTGCGGCTGTCCCTGTTCACCACGTGGTGACTGTTCTGCCTCTTCTCCAGCATCCTTTGGTTGCTAGGCCAACTCTTCTTCAATGTCATCATCAAAAACCCGAATAATTTCCTTGGCGCCCGAGCCATCCTCTCCATCCCCACTCTCAGAAGAGCCTGTCTCTTCTTCCTCGTAGGCAACCTTGTCGATGGTTCTACGCTCAAATTCAGGTTGCTCATAATAATAATCGACCTCCTCTTCAATAGGCTTTGAAGCCTCCTGTTCTAGCTCCTCCATCTCCTTGGAAATCTGCATTATGGCCTCCATGGCCGACGGACCTATTGGCGTTTACGAAGGTTGAGCTGTTGCGAGGGCTTCGGCGAGGGCAGCCTGGAGAGAAGGGTCCATTAAAATCTGTGAGAGCTCAGGAGGAAGACTCTGCAGGTGCCGTGTAATAGCCTCGGGCACACTAGAAAGGGGAACAGGTGATGGTATTGTTGCTAGAGGCAGGGAGGTGATGGGAGACATGGCGGCAGCAGAGGAAGGGGAAGTAGTCATGCTCGAGGAAGAGTCGATATTGATTATGGACCTGGCCGGGGGCGAGGAGGCAAGGTGGACAGAAATGTCCACTGCTTGTGGAGATGAGGTGGCTGCGGCCTGAGAGGTGGGCAGCACACCAGTCGGAGGAGGAAGGAGCAATGGAGGCTACGCCTCTATTGTGATCACTATTCTTTTAAGCTTCTTGGGAGATGAGCCTCCCGTATCCTTTGTTTCTTATTCTTTGGGGCCCCCGGACTGTGTTGTTTCTACTTCTTTTCTCTTCTGGGACCTGGTGATGGGGGGAGACTTGGAAGTCTCACCAGCTGATGGGGAGGTGGCAACGTCCTCCGTGGCGCTCGGCTCGCTTTTGAGTGCTTCATATGTTAGAGTCACCCCCTGTTGCTCCAGTTGTGCCACCTGCCCATCAACCCACTCCTTAGTGCGAGCTATAATTGGCTTTGTGATAATATCTAGGTCCTCAACCTCTTGCTCGTCCCAGTCGACGGAGGGGATTGCAAGCTGTAATGCATTGGGCCCCTTGGAATTGTTATGTACAAGGGGAGAATGATAATGGTTTGTAAAAGTAAATCATTTACACATGCTTTGATTTTTTATGCAGCGCAGATCTAAATATGAAAATGTTGTATCACCCCATTATTTGTGTCCTAGAGCGATTTGTGTTGGGGGGATTATATTTGGATAATTTAGAAAAAACCATGTATATGGTTGAATATATATGGCTTTTACAAACCATTGCCATTCTCCCCCTCTACATAACAACTCCCAAGGCCCGGTGCATTATACCTTGCATCCCTAAAATATAACGAAACCTGCTATTGATATCTGCATTCAGATCATACGTACCCGCACCTGCTCCATCTTTAGAAAAATAGTAGATTTTTTTATTTTGTACAAAAATTCTTGGAAAAAGGCTAATTGCCATGCCCCCTTTCACTTTTTTGTGCCAAGTGAACGCGTCTAATTTCCCATTTCTGTCCTGCAGATCTATAAATCAAAACAAAGAGTTCATTTCTTCTGACAAGATAAATATTTCCAATTACAATAGTTACCAGATAAGTGTTTTCCTTTGAATCAAACATGAGGTGCACAGCCACATCATCAGGATATTTTTTCATGTAAAATGAAATACTGCTTTTTCCTGTCACCTTTGCATCTTCAAGACACTCGGATTGCATAGTCAATGGATTGATGACTCGAAGGGTCCCATTTATCTTACTACTATAAACCAAGAGGCATTCATCTTCAGCTCTGATAAACCATTGCAAGTCTCTGCATCGTTATTCAGATCAGGCATACCCACACCTGCCCCATTTTGAGAGAAACAGTAGATTTTGTGATACTGCACTAAAATGCTTGGAAGCTAACTGGCATACTTCCTTTCGCTCTTTGAGCCAAGTAAACGAATCTAATTTCCCATCTAT
Organism: Sequoia sempervirens; assembly: GCA_007258455.2. Classification (NCBI taxonomy): domain Eukaryota; kingdom Viridiplantae; phylum Streptophyta; class Pinopsida; order Cupressales; family Cupressaceae; genus Sequoia; species Sequoia sempervirens. The sequence goes on along the minus strand of VDFB02165840.1, from coordinate 30,438 downwards.
GTTGTAGAGATATATAAATCTGAACAACAAAAAGACCTCCAATAATAACAATTACCTATAAGTCTTTTCTTTTGAATCAAACTTGAGGCGCACAACCACATCTTCATGAGATCTTATCATGTAGAACGAAGTCCTGGTTTTGTTGGCCACCCTTGCATCTTCAAGACACTGGGATTGCATGGTCAATGGATTGATCACTTGAAGGGTTCCATATTGTTTGATGTTTATCTCCGTCCACCCCTTCAAATTGGTATCAGAGCACTGATTATAAGTGTTTGTATTTGAACAGAGCTAGGTCATGAGGTCGCAGCTGCAGCTGCCAGCCTGCCGATAAGAAAGGATATCAAAGCCTAGTTTGAAGATTGCCAGATTTGAATATTATTCCTTCTGAACAGTTAAGAGAAGATTGCTGCTGGAGATCGTTGATCAAGATAAGTCGAATGTGTTGACATCGAACAAGAAATTGCAGTTAAAGAAAAGAGTTGTTGATAGGAAGAAGATCTAAGTAGAAAAAGTAGGTTGGATCAGAGTCTTGGAGAACTTGAAGGAGATTGCTGGCAGAAGGTATTAATCTTTGTCATACTCTAATCTGAAGCCATCCAAGAGACTTACAGAGAGCTGCTGCCATGCAAGTGAGGAGATCATTACTGTTTAAGGCAAATAATAGATCTTTTGAAGCCCCCAGGCTGTCATTACTAAAGCCAAATTCGAAGCCCAGAGATTGCCAAAATTGAAGCTGATCATTTTCGCGATTTAAAAGGAGAAGTCAAGTTGCAGAAATCTTAAGTTAACTGCCAACCAAAGAGGCAGATCACACCTGATGGAAAGTCATAAGTTTTAAAAGGCCATAGGTGAAGGTGGAAATTGCAGATCGCAGCAGACATCATAGTTGAATTTGTGAAAGAAAAGATAATTAATATTTATGTGTATTGGTTTTATCTAAGGATAGGCGCCGGTGATCATAGTCAAGCCAGATCAAAAGAATGAAAAGTGGACCTGCTGTGTAAAGTAATTAAAGAAGATAGTGGGAGATTAGCTGCTGGAGCCATTGCAAGTCAAAAGGAAATGCTGATCAGAGAAACCACACATTTTTATATATTTATGTTTTTATATCCACACATTTTTCCCACTTACCTCTTATCTATTCCTATATATATTCCATTATATTCATTTAATTTTAGCATTTATGACACTTATACCTATCTTATGCACATGCTCTAATATAATTTCCAGTTATTGCCAGTATCCCCATTTTTTTGAATTCAAAATTTTTAAATTTTGAAGTTGGCAGAGAGTCGCCCAACCAGCTACCATGATGTTGTGAATAGTAAATTGAAAGGATATGTAGAGAACTGCGAGTGGTCCAGGTTGCCCATGACTCAAGGAATTTTTGGTGTATGCTGCAGAATATACTACGAGATGCGTGAAATCGAGTACATTGTGTGACCAACAAATTGGAGTACTTTGATTGCATTACACTTGTAATTTCCTATTGCAATGGTAAATTTAAAAGAGGCCTTCTTGCTAGCATGGCTATAAAGAGCCTGAGACAGTTTCAACTATCTCACCAATTCTAACAAAACATTTTTTTTTGTTGGGAACCTAGGCAACATGAATGGATGTCCATCAAATCCCTCCACCTTAATGTATGTGTAAGTAGAGAACTAAATGTACCATCCTACCATTGGTCGAATGACAATTTGTGCTTCCAGTGATATTCTTTTTGCTTTATCATGTTCCACTGTTCTGAACAATTTCATGGAGAACAAATCATTGAATTTCTTATAATCATCTTTATATCCATGGATGGTAATCTGGGGTAAATGTGCATATATCAAACTATTTCCTACCTTTGTGCCCAACATACCAATCTATTTCAACCCTTGTTTGTTGGCACTCATAGCATAGGAGTAAATAACATATAACGACATGTAAAAGCACCTAGTTTTGGGAAATGTTGTTATCTATTCATATAATTTGTCACTTATAAGCTTTACCCAATACAATTGAATGAGACTTTCTATCAAACTGGACATTATTAAGAACATCCAGGGTTCAAATTTGCTTGCATCTCTTAAACCAGCTACCCTCGTTAGCAGAGTTATAATATCTTGCATTTCTTGGTTAAACATAGACCTCTGAATTACCTTGGTTGGTGGTGTAATTGGCTCTTGGCACCATTGGGTACTCCTAATTTCTCTAACATAGACCTCTGAATTACCTTGGTTTGTGGTCTAATTGGCTCTTGGCGCCATTAGGTACTCCTAATTTCTCTATTGTGTTCTTCAACATTCTGATATGTCTTACCCTTGGCTTTCATATCATCATTTTACATTTGTGTGTAAATGGGGAGACCAAATGTGTATATGATTTCTTTCTGTGAGAGGTCTACATAAATTCTCCCTTCTTTCTCAATGACCCTTTTGCTTGGGTTGCAGTAATGCATACATTGCATAACTAATTCAGGGGCCTCCATTGCTGGTGGAAAGCCTCCTGTTAAAGGTAAACCATTTTTTTGTAACATTCCTGGTACATTAAGAAGCATTTTCTTGTAATACCCACAAATGGATTTCAATATCAGAAGACCATCCCATATGACTGTCTGTAACCACTACATTGATTGGTACGACTTGTGAATTGCAGTATTTGAATTCATTTTCTGGCCTTGTGTCGGAAGTACTCATTTTCTCTTGTGTGCTATGCATTTTCTAGAATGTGTGTCTTGTGTGGGAGTTAGGGTTAAATTTAACCATACTTACAATTTATAAAAATTTTAATTTATTTTCGATTAAATCTAGAAAATTAGAGAATAATCAACATTTCAATTTCTAAAGGGTAATGCCATTATCAATATCTTTCAACTTGAAACTCACTAACAAAATGTCAGTTATCTAAAACATACCTTGTTCTGGTTGATAATGACGATCTTTCAGAATGCAACTTCAAAACCCTCGGTAGCTATGTTTTGATTCCTTGAAATTTACATCCTCTTGCACGCTAGTGTCGTTTCGTTATTTCAATGTCCTTCACAAATTTGCAGTATGATGCGAAGTGAAGTGTTACAAAAGCAACTGCATGGTTGAGGTGGTGCCAAGTACATAGGTAGTTTTCCACCTTCATTAATTACATATTATTTCACATTAATTCCTTGAGTAAAGGTGCAATCATTATGGATTCGGGTCCAAATCATGAACACCTAGATTTCTGTGCAGTCTCACTACTAGAGGAGAAAGACGGCATGGTGATTATACGTGGACATCAGATGTCAAGCTGATTCTTTCTGAGCTATAGGTCATTAAACATATGTGACCAACTGGTGATCACTAGGATTAAGGATTTTCGGTATTGACTTTAAAAAGAAACACCAGGATCCAGGAATTAACCGCTAAGCTTTAGAAAGAGAAAACTGGAACTTCGGTCAATAAAATACCAGGCGGAGCTAGGACCAGATGAAGATATGATTTTCCTTAATGCAAATGCAAGACTCCAGGATTCTAGTTTCTACTTATATGTTAAACTTTTATGAAAAGATGGGAACAATGAATTTGAGAAATAAAAGATAATGCAAAAAGGGCACATGAAATTGAAATTGAGATTAGCATCCAAGTCGCAGAACGATGCCAAAGCAAACAAAAGCAAAAAGGAACAGAGGAAAGGGGAAGAAAAGGGGGTCCACATTTTGCCAAGGGGAAAATAGGGGCTTGTTGTGAGACCACACAACACATGGGACATTAAATTCTCAAGAGTAGGTGCTTATAAGATCTAAAGATGAAAGGAAACCCAAATTAAAACCCAATAGATAGTCCAAAGCTAACTTCTCAACATAAATTCAAATTTTGATTAAAATTAAAGAGTGGCTCCAAAAAAAAATTCACACCAAACAAATGCAAGGCTCTAAGATGTCTTGGTTGATAAAAATTCTCCATATTACTTAAGTTGAGGAAATAGCTCAAAATTTGCATCTAATATAAGCTTTAATTCTATTTAACCATAGGGATTTGTTAGAGGTACCTCACAAAGAGATGATGACCTCAAAGGGAGAATCTAACAATTCAAGGTTCAGCCATGGTGTTAAGAGAATGAAAATCAATTGGAATAAGATTAACAATGAAGAAGAAAGGGAGTTTAAGAACCCTTATACCAACTATCTCACACTTAGATTTAAGCCTTCAAGAGAGGATGACTGAAAGAAAGATACATATGGAAAGTATAAAGTAATGGATACATGGAAGAAAGTTGATTCTTGATGAAGTAGAAGTTATACCAATTTTGTTTACCCTTAAAATTGGATCATGAATAGGCGATGCATCAAGATAAAGGATGGATCAAGAAAATAGATATATGACATGGATTAGCCTAAGTTTGCATAGAAGAAAGGTCAAATTTCATCATGTACACTTAGAGTCAACTCTATCAAAGAGGATGGCTTAAATAAAGTATATAAATTTCATGGAAGAATCAATCTTCATATATCATATTCCAAAGGACATTCTTGAACATAGTATTTTGTAAACTTCCTCTTCATACTTTGTTCCAATTTAAAATTGGTTGTTGTTTTTGGAAAACTATTATTTCTAGCTATATTTACTCTAACAATTTATGGGAGAAAAGTAATATACAAATGTGGCTAGTGATGGATCGCTATGATGGAACAAGTGGGTATTCTAATGGGCTTTCACTCATTGATGTTAGTAGATCTCTAAGGTTCAAGAAGATGTCTAATGATGAGTGGAAATGTAATGAATCACAATGGTTTTTCAGAGCTGTAGATGGAGGCCTCTTGGTTTATAGATGTAAGAGAGTGGAACCTTTGAGAGATCAATCAATTGTTCTACATGAAAAGATATCATGATAATGTGGATGTGCACCTCGAGTTTTATTCAAAGGAAAAGACATAAATCTTGAAGAAATATATATATATATAGTTCTCAAGAGTTGACCAAAGAAAAGAAATATATTTGTTCTACATGAAAAGGATATAACATGATAATAGATGGATGTGCACCTCAAGTTTTATTCAAAGGAAAAAGACATAAATTTTTCAAGTCCTATATCCAAATCTAAATTTGATATTTATAATACAACTGAATGCTAATTTCGCTACCATACACTATACTATTTAAATTTAAGCCAAAAGAATTGTTAGTTTAACATAAGTTCCCCATAAAACCCACTTCTAATATTTTGTTAACAATAGAAACTTACAAAGTATGTTACAATAACTTACCATGGGACACTAAATGTGCAAGGCTATCATGGATGTAGATGGATAGAGATGGACTCTAAATTTTACGAAGAAAAATACTTAGGAGAAAGTCAAACTTTCATTAAATATAATGGATGTATTAAAAGAAATTTGGCACTAATCAATACAAGGCTCCAAAATGACTTGGTTCATCCAAAATTTTCATTAATAGCTCAAAGTTTAATTATAATAAAAATTTGAATTATATTTAACTAGAGAGATGACCCTTCAATCAAATATTGAGCAACAAATAGTTAAGAGTATTTATTATATAATTTATTTAGTATTTATATTTTCAAAATTGTTGAATATTTAAAATCATATTTCTATTTAATAGCTTAGATAAATATTGAAAATGAAATTTATATTATAAAAAGTTATTTATGTTTAATTTTTTACGTATATGAACATAATTTCTGTGACATTATTATTGAGAATTGAAATCACTGTTCAACTATAAAAAAGAAAACTATATCTAAAATAAAAATAACTTTAACTAAAAGGTAAAATAACAAAATTTAATTTAGACATCTCAAAATTCTTATATCATTTTTGTTTAATATATAAAGTAAATAATGTATTACATGTATTAAATATATCATTATCACAATTTAATTTTATTTACCATATTTTTAAAAACCATCATTCATTAATTAATAATTTCATTTGTGAGTTCTATTCTTTCAAACTAATTTTTACTATTTTTCTTCTGTTTGTTCTTTATTTATTTTAGTAGGCATGAAGAGTTTAACACTAAAGTTCTTGAGAAAATAAGAACCATAAACAATACTTTTTGATAAGATATGATTATATAAATTACTTAACCCTCTTTTTTCCCTAACCCTATTTCCTTGTTTCTCAAAGTGATCTCATCTATTGATCTTTATTATTTAATCTTGGCCCTTCATTCAAATTTGGTTTTCTATAAAAGAGACTGATCAGTTTCATTCTGATCTTAAAGCCACGACTACTATCTTTGATATTTTGGTTTAATAGAGAGTGGAACTGCAGTGAGTCAGAATAGTGGAATAGTTTCTCAGATCTATCTGGAGATGGGGGCCTCTTGGTTTATAGTTGTAAGAGATATGAAACCCTTTGAGTGATAGAATCGATTGACAATGCAATCCCATCGTCTAGAAGATGCAAGGTTTACCAACAAAAGAAGAAATTTTGTTCTACATGAAAAGATGTCATGATGATGTGGCTGTGTGCGTCAAAAAGACCTATCAGGTGATTGTTATTATTGGATGTCTTTATCTTCTAAGAAAAACGAGATTTGTTATTTTGATTTATAGATCTGCCCAACAGAGATGGGAAATTAGAGACGTTCGCTTGACTCAAATAGTGAAAGGAAGTATGACAATTAGCTTTTTTTCCAAGACTTTTAGTGCAGAATAAAAAAATCGACTGTTTTTCTAAAAATGGACAGATGTGGGTACGCATGATCTGGTGATTGCAATAACATGTTTTTTTATACTTTGGGGATGCAAGCTGTAATGCACTGGGCCCCTTGGAATTGTTATGTACAAGGGGAGAATGATAATGGTTTGTAAAAGTAAATCATTTACACATGCTTTGATTTTTTATGAGTTTGATGAGCAGCGGAGATCTAAATATGAAAATGTTGTATCACCCCATTATTTGTGTCCTAGAGCGATTTGTGTTGGGGGGATTATATTTGGATAATTTAGAAAAAACCATGTATATGGTTGAATATATATGGCTTTTACAAACCATTGCCATTCTCCCCCTCTACATAACAACTCCCAAGGCCCGGTGCATTATACCTTGCATCCCTAAAATATAACGAAACCTGCTATTGATATCTGCATTCAGATCATACGTACCCGCACCTGCTCCATCTTTAGAAAAACAGTAGATTTTTTTATTTTGTACAAAAATTCTTGGAAAAAGGCTAATTGCCATGCCCCCTTTCACTTTTTTGTGCCAAGTGAACGCGTCTAATTTCCCATTTCTGTCCTGCAGATCTATAAATCAAAACAAAGAGTTCATTTCTTCTGACAAGATAAATATTTCCAATTACAACAGTTACCAGATAAGTGTTTTCCTTTGAATCAAACATGAGGTGCACAGCCACATCATCAGGATATTTTTTCATGTAAAATGAAATACTGCTTTTTCCTGTCACGTTTGCATCTTCAAGACACTCGGATTGCATAGTCAATGGATTGATGACTCGAAGGGTCCCATTTATCTTACTACTATAAACCAAGAGGCATTCATCTTCAGCTCTGATAAACCATTGCAAGTCTCTGCATCGTTATTCAGATCAGGCATACCCACACCTGCCCCATTTTGAGAGAAACAGTAGATTTTGTGATACTGCACTAAAATGCTTGGAAGCTAACTGGCATACTTCCTTTCGCTCTTTGAGCCAAGTAAACGAATCTAATTTCCCATCTATGTTGTACAGATATATAAATCTGAACAACAAAAAGACCTCCAATAATAACAATTACCTATAAGTCTTTTCTTTTGAATCAAACTTGAGGCACACAACCACATCTTCATGAGATCTTATCATGTAGAACGAAGTCCTGGTTTTGTTGGCCACCCTTGCATCTTCAAGACACTGGGATTGCATGGTCAATGGATTGATCACTTGAAGGGTTCCATATTGTTTGCTGTTTATCTCCGTCCACCCCTTCAAATTGGTATCATAGCACTGATTATAAGTGTTTGTATTTGAACAGAGCTAGGTCATGAGGTCGCAGCTGCAGCTGCCAGCCTGCCGATAAGAAAGGATATCAAAGCCTGGTTTGAAGATTGCCAGATTTGAATATTATTCCTTCTGAACAGTTAAGAGAAGATTGCTGCTGGAGATCGTTGATCAAGATAAGTCGAATGTGTTGACATCGAACAAGAAATTGCAGTTAAAGAAAAGAGTTGTTGATAGGAAGAAGATCTAAGTAGAAAAAGTAGGTTGGATCAGAGTCTTGGAGAACTTGAAGGAGATTGCTGGCAGAAGGTATTTATCTCTGTCATACTCTAATCTGCAGCCATCCAAGAGACTTACAGAGAGCTGCTGCCATGCAAGTGAGGAGATCATTACTGTTTAAGGCAAATAATAGATCTTTTGAAGCCCCCAGGCTGTCATTACTAAAGCCAAATTCGAAGCCTGGAGATTGCCAAGATTGAAGCTGATCATTTTCGTGATTTAAAAGGAGAAGTCAAGTTGCAGAAATCTTAAGTTAACTGCCAACCAAAGAGGCAGATCACACCTGATGGAAAGTCATAAGTTTTAAAAGGCCATAGGTGAAGGTGGAAATTGCAGATCGCAGCAGACATCATAGTTGAATTTGCGAAAGAAAAGATAATTAATATTTATGTGTATTGGTTTTATCTAAGGATAGGCGCCGGTGATCATAGTCAAGCCAGATCAAAAGAATGAAAAGTGGACCTGCTGTGTAAAGTAATTAAAGAAGATAGTGGGAGATTAGCTGCTGGAGCCATTGCAAGTCAAAAGGAAATGCTGATCAGAGAAACCACACATTTTTATATATTTATGTTTTTATATCCACACATTTTTCCCACTTAGCTCTTATCTATTCCTATATATATTCCATTATATTCATTTAATTTTAGCATTTATGACACTTATACCTATCTTATGCACATGCTCTAATATAATTTCTAGTTATTGCCAGTATCCCCATTTTTTTGAATTCAAAATTTTTAAATTTTGAAGTTGGCAGAGAGTCGCCCAACCAGCTACCATGATGTTGTGAATAGTAAATTGAAAGGATATGTAGAGAACTGCGAGTGGTCCAGGTTGCCCATGACTCAAGGAATTTTTGGTGTATGCTGCAGAATATACTACGAGATGCGTGAAATCAAGTACATTGTGTGACCAACAAATTGGAGTACTTTGATTGCATTACACTTGTAATTTCCTATTGCAATGGTAAATTTAAAAGAGGCCTTCTTGCTAGCATGGCTATAAAGAGCCTGAGACAGTTTCAACTATCTCACCAATTCTAACAAAACATTTTTTTTTGTTGGGAACCTGGGCAACATGAATGGATGTCCATCAAATCCCTCCACCTTAATGTATGTGTAAGTAGAGAACTAAATGTACCATCCTACAATTGGTCGAATGACAATTTGTGCTTCCAATGATATTCTTTTTGCTTTATCACGTTCCACTATTCTGAACAGTTTCATGGAGAACAAATCATTGAATTTCTTATAATCATCTTTATACCCATGGATGGTGATCTGGGGTAAATGTGCATATATCAAACTATTTCCTACCTTTGTGCCCAACATACCAATTGTTGATGTGTTTTTTATGCACTTTTCAACACAGGCAGTGCATAGGTGCACTACCTCTCTTGAAAGACAATCTTCCACAATCGAGTTGCAGAACACTATCCCAAGGTCTCTCGGATGTCAGGTCATGACAGTGCTTAGATACCTCAGTAGTTTGATGTGATTTGCTGGAATCACAAGGCGGCCTTACAGAAACACAAAGTATGGGTACAAAGCATGAAGTTGGATCTTCGAAAAGGAGTTTTTAGCATGAAAGCAGTTATGTCTTGGCTGTAGGTTCAAACAGCAGTCTCAAACTCCATCTAGTTGTTAGATTTTAATTTATAATGTGCAATGAGCCTTGGTATTGTTCAGTTTCTAAAGAAAGTGAAAAAGAGCGAAGAAGAAGAAAAGTTCCTAAGCCTAAAGTTTGCTGCGAACAGTGATAATGGAGTCCCTGCAATGGACAATTCCTTCAAAACAATATCCCACTTAACCAGGGATTTCACAGTATCGTGGGAATTGTGCAATCTTCTAAGGGCTGCAGATTTTTATCCTTCATCCACCACATACATGCATGAACTAAGGATAAGTGTTTGAGGCAGCTTAAATCAAGTCCAGGCTAACTTTGCAAAGCTATCTACCTTCAGCAAACAGCAAAAAGTATGGACTAAGGGATCATCAACAAAGCAGGAATTTTCATGAACATCAAACAACATTCCTAAGATTATCCAAATAACATGAACAGCTAACTAAACAGTAAAGAGATCTAAGCTAACATCTAATATTGGAGAAGTGAATCAATTGACATGAGAGAAAACAAGGAAATGCACCAATTCAATGCTATTTCTCATAAATTTCAGCAGCATGCCTTTACAACAACTCAACTCTCTCTTTGCAAATGAGAGGAGTGCTCTATTTATAGCTTTTCAAAAGTCAAATGAATGGCCAAGATTCATTACAATTGTGTGGCCATGATTCATTACAAAATAGGGTTTCACCTACCCCCAAATAGATTTACAATTAAAAAAATCTTTTGTCTTTTCCCTATTTTGTCATCTAGTGGATGACACTATTTGCCTTTTCGTCCTGTAGCTAATTGCTGTTTCTTTGGCTGTAGCTACTTTTCTGGGAGGTCTTCTTCCTTGGCTGGGCTGTCTGGTTGCACCTCGGAGGCTGCGTGTTCAATATGCTTGAGGATTACGGCTTGGAGCTTGTCCACCTCAAGGATTTCGCATCTCAACGCCTGGTAGCTCCATTCTTTGGCGTTGTCTTCCAGCCGCTTCCAATCCTCGTCATACTTTGAGCCCTGATCTCTGAAGAGCTCTGATCTATCGAAAGGCACGGGCAGCGAAACTCAAGAAGTCCGTTGTGATATCTCCGGCTGTCCCGTCCTTCATCCTTTCCTCAAAGTATGACCTGACCTTTTCTGCATCCAATTGCACTGTGGGCATATCATGGCCCGTTATCAGCTTGAGGTACTCGGCGCATTCTGCTCGGATTTCTTTGATCCATGCAATATCCGGATCTACCCTGCTCTGGATCTGTTCCATCCTCTCTTTACGGTTGATGAGGTCTCTGCGCCATATGTCTACCAACCAGTGATCCTCCTTCTTCAATTCTAGCTTCTCTTCCTACGTGCTTTCTGGCATTCGAAGGATGGCCTCAACCTTCGAGAAGGTAGAGTCATAGATCACAGGGAAGTTGGTGCAGGGTTTCTTCGTGCTTTCCAAGGACTGAACCAGGTCCAGGAACTTGTTGGCTATCTGCACAGCCAAGCCGATCCCTACGTTTTTGACCTTCGCAACCTGCTGGAACCAGTCCTCCGTGGTCTTCTCTAAGTTTTTCCTCCTCTCCAGCTTATCTATCTGCTCCTTGGAGAGTAGCTATGGCATGGCCATCGAGGTAGTGGGGAGGTCGTCTATTGAAGACCACTACTGGATGTAGTCGGTTAGGGCAGCAACCTGTGCCTTTAGCTCATCTTTGGTGATCTTGTCCTACTTAATCAGATGCACCACCGTGGCCACTGACTCCTCTAGATGTCTGACCTTCTGTTCCCTGGTTGCTATCCCTAGGTTGATCGTGGAGATATTGTAGCTTACTCCGGCCTGGCCAATAGTTGGCGTTGCTACTTGTGTAGCCCGGGAGCCAGAAGCATCCATGGTTATCTTAGAACAGACCTTAGGCTTCTTCTCTTTCTTTGTTGTGGCTAGAGATCGAGCCAAGATAGCTTCCAATCTCGACCTCGGGTCGCTAAGGACAGGAGTAGTCTTTTCAAGCTGCTTTTCTAGCCAGTCGGGTATGGCAGATTTATCCTTGGGTGTATCATGGCTGCCTTCACCCGTCTCAGTCAGAGGCAAGACTTCTGCCTCCTTTTCCTTTTCAAGCTCCTCCTTTTCCCTGGCAGCATCCTCCTCCTCGTCAGAGTCTTGATAAAGCACAAGGTGTTTAATGGGTGCCTTGGTGGTCAGTATCTGAGTGGGATCCTGTTCTTTGGCTGCCCCTTCTTCTTTCTTCTCTTCAGTGGCCCCGGGTTCTAGACTCTTCACAATGTGGGTCTCAGCCTCAATGATATCCCTTTTTGGTTGCTCTTCTTGCGGCTGTCCCTGTTCACCACGTGGCGATGGTTATGCCTCTTCTCCAGCATCCTTTGGTTGCTGGGCCAACTCTTCTTCAATGTCATCATCAAAAACCCGAATAATTTCCTTGGCGCCCGAGCCATCCTCTCCATCCCCGCTCTCAGAAGAGCCTGTCTCTTCTTCCTTGTAGACAACCTTGTCGATGGTTCTACACTCAAATTCAGGTTGCTCATAATAATCATCGGCCTCCTCTTCAATAGGCTTTGAAGCCTCCTGTTCCAGCTCCTCCATCTCCTTGGAAATCTGCATTGTGGCCTCCATGGCCGACGGACCTATTGGCAGTTGCGAAGGTTGAGCTGTTGCGAGGGCTTGGGCGAGGGCAGCCTGGCGAGAAGGGTCCATTAAAATCTGTGAGAGCTCAGGAGGAAGACTCTGCAGGTGCTGTGTAATAGCCTCGGGCACACTAGAAAGGGGAACAGGTGATGGTATTGTTGCTAGAGGCAGGGAGGTGATGGGAGACATGGCGGCAGCAGAGGAAGGGGAAGTAGTCATGCTCGAAGAAGAGTCGATATTAATTATGGACCCGGCCGGGGGCGAGGAGGCAAGGTGGACAGAAATGTCCACTGCTTGTGGAGATGAGGTGGCTGCGGCCTGAGAGGTGGGCAGCACACCAGTCAGAGGAGGAAGGAGCAATGGCGGCTGCGCCTCTATTGTGATCACTATTCTTTTAAGCTTCTTTGGAGATGAGCCTCCCGTATCCTTTGTTGCTTATTCTTTGGGGCCCCCGGACTGTGTTGTTTCTACTTCTTTTCTCTTCTGGGACCTGGTGATGGGGGGAGACTTGGAAGTCTCACCAGCTGATGGGGAGGTGGCAACGTCCTCCGTGACGCTCGACTCACTTTTGAGTGCTTCATATGTTAGAGTCACCCCCTATTGCTCCAGTTGTGCCACCTGCCCATCAACCCACTCCTTAGTGTGAGCTATAATTGGCTTTGTGATAATATACAGGTCCTCAACCTCTTGCTCATCCCAGTCGATGGAGGGGATTGCCAGGTCGGCAACCGCAGGATACCTCAGGTGCACAAGGGTGGACTCATCCTCCTCAAGCTGATCAGGCACTGGAAACAGCTGCACCCTCCTCAAAAATTGTATTGTCATTCGCATGTAATGCCTCTTGCGAACCTCCTTATCATCTCTACAATCCGCCCAGAAATCTTCAACATGGTACTAGTGGGCGTATGCCGGTCCTAGCACCTTCCTGACGTGGCCGTGGGGTTCCATCCTTGGGCGAGCCATGTACCATTCAAAGTTATATTCTTTGAGTTCCTTTTCTGAGTTGCGGACGCATTGAGATGTTTGTAGTCGATAGAGGCCTTGGCCGAGGGTCATGGGATAAGGGATCCCTGCTACGTGTTTCTGGCTGAAGACCGCCTGAATATGTTGGAGCTGCCAGGAAAGCTCTAGGAGAATAATCCTATCATTTGGGTATCTCGGCAACTTGTTCAGCCGTCCCGTGAATCCCTGGGCACAGATGTAAGTGAACTTGGGGAATTGAATGTATAAGAAGGCATACTCCTTCAGGAGTGCCCTGGCACTGTGAGATACCCTTCTCTCGAAGTCCCGGGCTATCAATCTGATAATATGACCTATGAAGGCATCATTGATCTAGCGGTACTCTTTTTTTGAAGTAGCGATATTGTAGCTGAGGGTACTGGTCAAAAGGCTTAAGCCCTCGTTTGTGATACCCATCCGGCACCATGAAGAGTCCACTATATTGCCTCTGATCTGCCAATGAGTACACCAGGTATGAGGTCATGTAGAATTTGTTGCTTTTTTTAACATTTATAAACTGCTCGTGGAAGCAGTTGCTGATGATACTGCCCCAGTCGAATGAGATCTTGGTTTTCACATCCTCATTTCCTCATATGATTTTCTCAATATAGTAAGCCATCCACTCCTGGAAGTAGGCGGCTACTAGGAGGCCCATAACCCTGCTTAGCATGGTCACCAAGTCGTGATAGTCCTCTTGAAAATCGTTGCGGAACAGCTCTTGGGGAACCTTTGCAGCGCTGCCCCGTTTCTCCTTTAACCAGTAAACGTTGATTGACTTCTTGATGTTCAATGGATTGGCATCCCATGCCACCTGACACTGCTCCAAAGTGGGGACTTGCATATGTGGGAATGTAGGAATGTGGAATATTTTTGTAATTCCTTCCAGAGACATGTCGGCAAGGATACTCCCTTCTTTGTCCATGATTGTTCAGGTATCCATCTGGTAGGCTTCTCGGCAAGCCATTACCAGTTCAGGTGCTATTAGAGATGGAGGGAAGCCGACAGCTTTAGCAATTCCACTTTGGCATATCAATCTGGCATTCTTTGTTTTTGGGTCGACCTTGACCCTCTGGGTGAACTCATCTATGTCCACCTGGCCTATATTGGTGTCCGAGATTTCTTTCCAGTCCGTCGATACCTTTGACTAGAGCGGTTCACCCTGAAATTGGAACTTCATTTGGTCTTTGTCGTCCTTCCCACGAGCGGCCCTTCCAGATTTCTTACCCTTGTCCTTTTCAGTAGAGGCCCCTGAAGTTCCTGCGGCCGATTCCATATATCCTGCAGGCAAAGGGCGAAGTCAGCACAAGAAAACACCAATAACGTTAATGTTAGTCCGTATTGTGAGCATATTATATAACTAACCATTCAAATGCATCATAAATTTAATTCTCAGACGATATTGATTTCATTTTAGGGAAATTGAGCAATTCGGGCCCAGAGGGCCGGACTTCCTTGGCAGGAATGCTGCCAGGAAGGGAAAACACGACCGAAAGTTCTCAGAGACCCCCGTTGGTCAGATTTTGATGTTCTAAGAGACCCATGATGGAGAATAGCATGATTTAGGACGTGGGTCGAAGTCAGATTCTTGATTTGAATTGATTTGGATCAATTTAAAGGACCTTGGAGGTTCCAAGCTGGAAGGCAGTCAGGTGAAGGAAGCCGGTGGCGGCGGACATTGGACGGAAGTCCGGTGGCGGAAGCCCGGATGCCGGAACCCAGGGAGCAAAAAGATGGCCGATTCCAGGTTTGGTTTAACAATTTTAGATAAGACGACACTTGGAGCACCGGGCTTCGGAGGTCGGGAGGACGCCAGCTGACGGTTGCCGCGTAATCTTTGATCAATTTTGAACGGCGGCGGCGAAGAGAAAATCGGAGCCCGGAGGGCGGGGAGCCGACAGAGGTTCACTGCCTAGGACTTTACAATGTGGCCCAGCAGCGACGGCCAGATGAAGTTTGGGCTCCGGCCCACGGGAGGACGCAAGGGGACGACCGCCGAGAAGTAATGACAACTTATAGGCGACGGCGGCGAAAGGCATCCCGGGACCCGGGAGGCGGACCGACGCGAGGTGCAGGCCGCCGCAAATAATTGGCGTTGATAAGAACAGTGGCGGCGCAAGACGGACCGGGACCCAAGCACCGGGAGACGGGGATGACGGTCGCCGCAATGTACATGCATCGACGGTCGAAGAGGCTTCCGGAGTCCGGGAGGCAGGGCGCCGCGGGATGATGGCTGCCGCGAAGGGTTTCGGTAAGCTTGGGCGACAGCGGCGGCGAAAAGACCCCTGGAGCCCATAAAACCCACTTCTAATCTCGAGTAACTTCCTATTAACAATAGAAACTTACAAAGTACCTTCCTAAAACAGATGGGTGTGTTACAATAACTTACCATGGGACACTAAATGTGCAAGGCTATACACATGGATGTAGATGGATAGTCATGTGATAGTGAAGGGATGCATCCACATTAAAACTCTAAATTTTACGAAGAAAAATACTTAGGAGAAAGTCAAACTTTCATTAAATATAATGGATGTATTAAAAGAAATTTGGCACTAAACAATACAAGGCTCCAAAATGACTTTGTTCATCCAAAATTTTCATTAATAGCTCAAAGTTTAATTATAATAAAAATTTGAATTATATTTAACTAGAGAGATGACCCTTCAATCAAATATTGAGCAACAAATAGTTAAGAGTATTTATTATATAATTTATTTAGTATTTATATTTTAAAAATTGTTGAATATTTAAAATCATATTTCTATTTAATAGCTTAGATAAATATTGGAAATGAAATTTATATTATAAAAAGTTATTTATGTTTAATTTTTTAAGTATATGAACATAATTTCTATGACATTATTATTGAGAATTGAAATCACTCTTCAACTATAAAAAAGCAAACTATATCTAAAATAAAAATAACTTTAACTAAAAGTTAAAATAACAAAATTTAATTTAGACATCTCAAAATTCTTATATCATTTTTGTTTAATATATAAAGTAAATAATTTATTACATGTATTAAATATATCATTATCACAATTTAATTTTATTTACCATATTTTTAAAAACCATCATTCATTAATTAATAATTTCATTTGTGAGTTCTATTCTTTCAAATTAATTTTTACTATTTTTCTTCTGTTTGTTCTTTATTTATTTTAGTAGGCATGAAGAGTTTAACACTAAAGTTCTTGATAAAATAAAAACCATAAACAATACTTTTTGATAAGATATGATTATATAAATTACTTATAATTTCATTTTTTTTAGTGTATATTGAGATTAACATTACTATTAACAATATTTATAATTATTGTATTGAAATATACTATATTGTTTAGATTTAATTTAGTTGAATACAACCCAAAGTTAATACATGAGATAATGTCAAGAATTCAGCAGTACTACTAATCTATTGAAGTTCACTATATTTTTTTCAAATTTGATTTAAGTGAATAGAGCTCAAAAATAAATGCATGAGAGAGAGAAGTATAGGAGTAAAAATATCACATACCTGCTTAGTGTGGACACTAATGTCCTAAGCCTATGAACGCCATTTTTCCAAATCAATTCTCATTCTTCTTCTAGCATAATTAATTATATAGTTATAATTATTTAATTATTTAATTTCTCTTTTTATTCTTTCCTAATTAATTAAATAAATTAATATTTATTTAAATACATCACTAATTAACCCTTTCTCTCTATAATTAAACAAATTTTTATTTATTTTATTTATTTATTTTTCTACTATAATTAAATAATAATTTTAATTATTTAATTATTCCTTATTTTTTTTCTTCATTAAATATATATTATTATATTTAAATATTTCCTACTTTTCCTCCTAATAATTATTTTTAATTATTTATTAAATTTCTTTTCCTCCACTTTCCAATTAAATAATTGGAAATTCACTTTCGCTCCCCTCCAGCTACCTCTTTTTTGTACCAAATCTCATCTCTTATCTCAATTAATCTCTGCCCTTGATAAGGTTTTATTAACTTTTAATCTCCACCGTCCATCCTTAATTAAACCCTCTTTTTTCCCTAACCCTATTTCCTTGTTTCTCAAAGTGATCTCATCTATTGATCTTTATTATTTAATCTTGGCCCTTCATTCAAATTTGGTTTTCTATAAAAGAGACTCATCAGTTTCATTCTGATCTTAAAGCCACGACTACTATCTTTGATATTTTGGTTTAATAGAGAGTGGAACTGCAATGAGTCGGAATAGTGGAATAGTTTCTCAGATCTATCTGGAGATGGGGGCCTCTTGGTTTATAGTTGTAAGAGATATGGAACCCTTTGAGTGATAGAATCGATTGACCATGCAATCCCATCGTCTAGAAGATGCAAGGGTTACCAACAAAAGAAGAAATTTTGTTCTACATGAAAAGATGTCACGATGATGTGGCTGTGTGCGTCAAAAAGACCTATCAGGTGATTGTTATTATTAGATGTCTTTATCTTCTAATAAAAACGAGATTTGTTATTTTGATTTATAGATCTGCCCAACAGAGATGGGAAATTAGAGACGTTCGCTTGACTCAAATAGTGAAAGGAAGTATGACAATTAGCTTTTTTTCCAAGACTTTTAGTGCAGAATAAAAAAATTGACTGTTTTTCTAAAAATGGACAGATGTGGGTACGCATGATCTGGTGATTGCAATAACATGTTTTTTTATACTTTGGGGATGCAAGCTGTAATGCACTGGGCCCCTTGGAATTGTTATGTACAAGGGGAGAATGATAATGGTTTGTAAAAGTAAATCATTTACACATGCTTTGATTTTTTATGAGTTTGATGAGCAGCAGAGATCTAAATATGAAAATGTTGTATCACCCCATTATTTGTGTCCTAGAGCGATTTGTGTTGGGGGGATTATATTTGGATAATTTAGAAAAAACCATGTATATGGTTGAATATATATGGATTTTACAAACCATTGCCATTCTCCCCCTCTACATAACAACTCCCAAGGCCCGGTGCATTATACCTTGCATCCCTAAAATATAACGAAACCTGCTATTGATATCTGCATTCAGATTATACGTACCCGCACCTGCTCCATCTTTAGAAAAATAGTAGACTTTTTTATTTTGTACAAAAATTCTTGGAAAAAGGCTAATTGCCATGCCCCCTTTCACTTTTTTGTGCCAAGTGAACGCGTCTAATTTCCCATTTCTGTCCTGCAGATCTATAAATAAAAAAAAAGAGTTCATTTCTTTTGACAAGATAAATATTTCCAATTACAACAGTTACCAGATAAGTGTTTTCCTTTGAATCAAACATGAGGTGCACAGCCACATCATCAGGATATTTTTTCATGTAGAATGAAATACTGCTTTTTCCTGTCACCTTTGCATCTTCAAGACACTCGGATTGCATAGTCAATGGATTGATGACTCGAAGGGTCCCATTTATCTTACTACTATAAACCAAGAGGCATTCATCTTCAACTCTGATAAACCATTGCAAGTCTCTGCATCGTTATTTAGATCAGGCATACCCACACCTGCCCCATTTTGAGAGAAACAGTAGATTTTGTGATACTGCACTAAAATGCTTGGAAGCTAACTGGCATACTTCCTTTTGCTCTTTGAGCCAAGTAAACGAATCTAATTTCCCATCTATGTTGTACAGATATATAAATCTGAACAACAAAAAGACCTCCAATAATAACAATTACCTATAAGTCTTTTCTTTTGAATCAAACTGGAGGCCCACAACCACATCTTCATGAGATCTTATCATGTAGAATGAAGTCCTGGTTTTGTTGGCCACCCTTGCATCTTCAAGACACTGGGATTGCATGGTCAATGGATTGATCACTTGAAGGGTTCCATATTGTTTGCTGTTTATCTTCGTCCACCCCTTCAAATTGGTATCATAGCACTGATTATAACTGTTTGTATTTGAACAGAGCTAGGTCATGAGGTCACAGCTGCAGCTGCCAGCCTACCGATAAGAAAGGATATCAAATCCTGGTTTGAAGATTGCCAGATTTGAATATTATTCCTTCTGAACAGTTAAGAGAAGATTGTTGCTGGAGATCGTTGATCAAGATAAGTCGAATGTGTTGACATCAAACAAGAAATTGCAATTAAATAAAAGAGTTGTTGATAGGAAGAAGATCTGAGTAGAAAAAGTAGGTTGGATCAGAGTCTTGGAGAACTTGAAGGAGATTGCTGGCAGAAGGTATTAATCTCTGTCATACTCTAATCTGAAGCCATCCAAGAGACTTACAGAGAGCTGCTGCCATGGAAGTGAGGATATCATTACTGTTTAAGGAAAATAATAGATCTTTTGAAGCCCCCAGGCTGTCATTACTAAAGCCAAATTCGAAGCCTGGAGATTGCCAAAATTGAAGCTGATCATTTTCGTGATTTAAAAGGAGAAGTCAAGTTGCAGAAATCTTAAGTTACCTGCCAACCAAAGAGGCAGATCACACCTGATGGAAAGTCATAAGTTTTAAAAGGCCATAGGTGAAGGTGGAAATTGCAGATCGCAGCAGACATCATAGTTGAATTTGTGAAAGAAAAGATAATTAATATTTATGTGTATTGGTTTTATCTAAGGATAGGCGCCGGTGATCATAGTCAAGCCAGATCAAAAGAATGAAAAGTGTACCTGCTGTATAAAGTAATTAAAGAAGATAGTGGGAGATTAGCTGCTGGAGCCATTGCAAGTCAAAAGGAAATGCTGATCAGAGAAACCACACATTTTTATATATTTATGTTTTTATATCCACACATTTTTCCCACTTAGCTCTTATCTATTCCTATATATATTCCATTATATTCATTTAATTTTAGCATTTATGACACTTATACCTATCTTATGCACATGCTCTAATATAATTTCCAGTTATTGCCAGTATCCCCATTTTTTTGAATTCAAAATTTTTAAATTTCGAAGTTGGCAGAGAGTCGCCCAACCAGCTACCATGATGTTGTGAATAGTAAATTGAAAGGATATCTAGAGAACTGCGAGTGGTCCAGGTTGCCCATGACTCAAGAAATTTTTGGTGTATGCTGCAGAATATACTACGAGATGCGTGAAATCGAGTACATTGTGTGACCAACAAATTGGAGTACTTTGATTGCATTACACTTGTAATTTCCTATTGCAATGGTAAATTTAAAAGAGGCCTTCTTGCTAGCATGGCTATAAAGAGCCTGAGACAGTTTCAACTATATCACCAATTCTAACAAAACATTTTTTTTGTTGGAAACCTGGGCAACATGAATGGATGTCCATCAAATCCCTCCACCTTAATGTATGTGTAAGTAGAGAACTAAATGTACCATCCTACCATTGGTCGAATGACAATTTGTGCTTCCAGTGATATTATTTTTGCTTTATCACGTTCCACTGTTCTGAACAGTTTCATGGAGAACAAATCATTGAATTTCTTATAATCATCTTTATACCCATGGATGGTGATCTGGGGTAAATGTGCATATATCAAACTATTTCCTACATTTGTGCCCAACATACTGATCTATTTCAACCCTTGTTTGTTGGCCCTCATAGCATAGGAGTAAATAACATATAATGACATGTAAAAGCACCTAGTTTTGGGAAATGTTGTTATCTGTTCATATAATTTTTCACTTACAAGCTTTACCCAATACAATTGAATGAGACTTTCTATCAAACTGGACATTATTAAGAACATCCAGGGTTCAAATTTGCTTGCATCTCTTAAACCAGCTACCCGGGTCAGCAGAGTTATAATATCTTGCATTTCTTGGTTAAACATAGACCTCTGAATTACCTTGGTTTGTGGTGTAATTGGCTCTTGGCGCCATTGGGTACTCCTAATTTCTCTAACATAGACCTCTCAATTACCTTGGTTTGTGGTCTAATTGGCTCTTGGCACCATTGGGTACTCCTAATTTCTCTATTGTGTTCTTCAACATTCTGATATGTCTTACCCTTGGCTTTCATATCATCATTTTACATTTGTGTGTAAATGGGGAGACCAAATGTGTATATGATTTCTTTCTGTGAGAGGTCTACATAAATTCTCCATTCTTTCTCAAAGACCCTTTTGCTTGGGTTGCAGTAATGCATACATTGCATAACTAATTCAGGGGCCTCCATTGCTGGTGGAAAGCCTCCTGTTAAAGGTAAGCCATTTGTTGTAACATTCCTAGTACATTAAGAAGCATTTTCTTGTAATACCCACAAATGGATTTCAATATCAGAAGACCATCCCATATGACTGTCTGTAACCACTACATTGATTGGTACGACTTGTGAATTGCAGTATTTGAATTCATTTTCTGGCCTTGTGTCAGAAGTACTCATTTTCTCTTGTGTGTTATGCATTTTCTAGAATGTGTGTCTTGTGTGGGAGTTAGGGTTAAATTTAACCATACTTACTATTTATAAAAATTTTAATTTATTTTTGATTAAATCTAGAAAATCAGAGAATAATCAACATTTCAATTTCTAAAGGGTAATACCATTATCAATATCTTTCAACTTGAAACTCACTAACAGAATGTCAGTTATCTAAAACATACCTTGTTCTGGTTGATAATGACGATCTTTCAGAATGCAACTTCAAAACCCTCGGTAGCTATGTTTTGATTCCTTGAAATTTACCTCCTCTTGCACGCTAGTGTCCTTTCGCTCTTTCAATGTCCTTCACAAATTTGTAGTACGATGCGAAGTGAAGTGTTACAAAAGCAACTGCATGGTTGAGGTGGTGCCAAGTACATAGGTAGTTTTCCACCTTCATTAATTACATATTATTTCACATTAATTCCTTGAATAAAGGTGCAATCATTATGGATTCGGGTCCAAATCATGAACACCTAGATTTCTGTGCAGGCTCACTACTAGAGGAGAAAGACGGCATGGTGATTATACGTGGACATCAGATGTCAGGCTGATTCTTTCTGAGCTATAGGTCATTAAACATATGTGACCAATTGGTGATCACTGGGATTAAGGCTTTTCAGTATTGAATTTAAAAAGAAACACCAGGATCCAGGAATTAACCTCTAAGCTTTAGAAAGAGAAAACTAGAACTTCGGTCAGTAAAATACCAGGTGGAGCTAGGACCAGATGAAGATACGATTTTCCTTAATGCAAATGCAAGACTCTAGGATTCTATTTTCTACTTATATGTTAAACTTTTATGAAAAGATGGAAACACTGAATTTGAGAAATAAAAGATAATGCAAAAAGGGCACATGAAATTGAAATTGAGATTAGCATGCAAGTCGTAGAATGATGCCAAAGCAAACAAAAACAAAAAGGAACAGAGGAAAGGGGAAGAAAAGGGGGTCCACATTTTGCCAAGAGGAAAATAGGGGCTTGTTGTGAGACCACACAACACATGGGACATTAAATTCTCAAGAGTAGGTGCTTATAAGATCTAAAGATGAAAGGAAACCCAAATTAAAACCCAATAGATAGTCCAAAGCTAACTTCTCAACATAAATTCAAATTTTGATTAAAATTAAAGAGTGGCTCCAAAAAAAAATTCACACCAAACAAATGCAAGGCTCTAAGATGTCTTGGTTGATAAAAATTCTCCATATTACTTAAGTTGAGGAAATAGCTCAAAATTTGCATCTAATATAAGCTTTAATTCTATTTAACCATAGGGATTTGTTAGAGGTACCTCACAAAGAGATGATGACCTCCAAGGGAGAATCTAACAATTCAAGGTTCAGCCATGGTGTTAAGAGAATGAAAATCAATTGGAATAAGATTAACAATGAAGAAGAAAGGGAGTTTAAGAACCCTTATACCAACTATCTCACACTTAGATTTAAGCCTTCCAGAGAGGATGACTGAAAGAAAGATACATATGGAAAGTATAAAGTAATGGATACATGGAAGAAAGTTGATTCTTGATGAAGTAGAAGTTATACCAATTTTGTTTACCCTTAAAATTGGATCATGAATAGGCGATGCATCAAGATAAAGGATGGATCAAGAAACTAGATATATGACATGGATTAGCCTAAGTTTGCATAGAAGAAAGGTCAAATTTCATCATGTACACTTAGAGTCAACTCTATCAAAGAGGATGGCTTAAATAAAGTATATAAATTTCATGGAAGAATCAATCTTCATATATCATATTCCAAAGGACATTCTTGAACATAGTATTTTGTAAACTTCCTCTTCATACTTTGTTCCAATTTAAAATTGGTTGTTGTTTTTGGAAAACTATTATTTCTAGCTATATTTACTCTAACAATTTATGGGAGAAAAGTAATATACAAATGTGGCTAGTGATGGATCGCTATGATGGAACAAGTGGGTATTCTAATGGGATTTCACTCATTGATGTTAGTAGATCTCTAAGGTTCAAGAAGATGTCTAATGATGAGTGGAAATGTAATGAATCACAATGGTTTTTCAGAGCTATAGATGGAGGCCTCTTGGTTTATAGATGTAAGAGAGTGGAACCTTTGAGAGATCAATCAATTGACTATGTAATCCCATAGACTTGAAGATGCAAGAGTGACCAAAAAAGAAATATTTTGTTCTACATGAAAAGATATCATGATAATGTGGATGTGCACCTCGAGTTTTATTCAAAGGAAAAGACATAAATCAAGTAATTATTATAATTGAATGTCTTTATCTTTTAAGAAATATATATATATATATAGTTCTCTAGAATAGAGATGGTGTTAGAAACCCAGGAAATAGTTGCAAGACAAAAATACTTGGACAAGAGAGATAATGGCGAGAATGCTTGCTATATCAAATGCAAGATCCACTCATGATACAAATGTACAAGATGAGGCTTGCTTATAAAGGAAAGCATGCACAACCCTAAACCTAACTTGAGCTAAAAGATAGCTCTATTAGATAAGGATAACAAAATGCAACCTAGGACTTAAATTAATGCCTAAGTAAACTTATGAAATTGTAATTAAATAGTAAATTACACCATCATATGGGAAATTAGAGACATTCACTTGGCACAAAGAATGAAAGGGAGTATGGAAATTGTCTTTTTTCCAAGGATTTTATGGTAGAATAAAAAAATATATTATTCCTCTATATTTTTCCATCAAAAAATATATTTATGTTTTCAAAATTTTTAAATATTTAAAATAAAATAAAATAGTGCTATATCCAAATCTAAATTTGATATTTATAATACAACTGAATGCTAATTTCGCTACCATACACTATACTATTTAAATTTAAGCCAAAAGAATTACACATAACTTACCATGGGACACTAAATGTGCAAGGCTATACACATGGATGTAGATGGATAGTCATGTGATAGTGAAGGGATGCATCCACATTAAAACTCTAAAATTTACGAAGAAAAATACTTAGGAGAAAGTCAAACTTTCATTAAATATAATGGATGTATTAAAAGAAATTTGGCACTAAACAATACAAGGCTCCAAAATGACTTGGTTCATCCAAAATTTTCATTAATAGCTCAAAGTTTAATTATAATAAAAATTTGAATCCAAAATTTTCATTAATAGCTCAAAGTTTAATTATAATAAAAATTTGAATTATATTTAACTAGAGAGATGACCCTTCAATCAAATATTGAGCAACAAATAGTTAAGAGTATTTATTATATAATTTATTTAGTATTTATATTTTAAAAATTGTTGAATATTTAAAATCATATTTCTATTTAATAGCTTAGATAAATATTGAAAATGAAATTTATATTATAAAAAGTTATTTATGTTTAATTTTTTAAGTATATGAACATAATTTCTATGACATTATTATTGAGAATTGAAATCACTCTTCAACTATAAAAAAGCAAACTATATCTAAAATAAAAATAACTTTAACTAAAAGTTAAAATAACAAAATTTAATATAGACATCTCAAAATTCTTATATCATTTTTGTTTAATATATAAAGTAAATAATTTATTACATGTATTAAATATATCATTATCACAATTTAATTTTATTTACCATATTTTTAAAAACCATCATTCATTAATTAATAATTTCATTTGTGAGTTCTATTCTTTCAAAATAATTTTTACTATTTTTCTTCTGTTTGTTCTTTATTTATTTTAGTAGGCATGAAGAGTTTAACACTAAAGTTCTTGATAAAATAAAAACCATAAACAATACTTTTTGATAAGATATGATTATATAAATTACTTATAATTTCATTTTTTTTAGTGTATATTGAGATTAACATTACTATTAACAATATTTATAATTATTGTATTGAAATATACTATATTGTTTAGATTTAATTTAGTTGAATACAACCCAAAGTTAATACATGAGATAATGTCAAGAATTCAGCAGTACTACTAATCTATTGAAGTTCACTATATTTTTTCAAATTTGATTTAAGTGAATAGAGCTCAAAAATAAATGCATGAGAGAGAGAAGTATAGGAGTAAAAATATCACATACCTACTTACCATTGGACAGTAAATGCTCGGAACTATGTGTGAAGATAGGTGCTTAGTGTGGACACTAATGTCCTAAGCCTATGAACACCATTTTTCCAAATCAATTCTCATTCTTCTTCTAGCATAATTAATTATATAGTTATAATTATTTAATTATTTAATTTCTCTTTTTATTCTTCCCTAATTAATTAAATAAATTAATATTTATTTAAATACATCACTAATTAACCCTTTCTCTCTATAATTAAACAAATTTTTATTTATTTTATTTATTTATTTTTCTACTATAATTAAATAATAATTTTAATTATTTAATTATTCCTTATTTTTTTCTTCATTAAATATATATTATTATATTTAAATATTTCCTACTTTTCCTCCTAATAATTATTTTTAATTATTTTTTAAATTTCTTTTCCTCTACTTCCAATTAAATAATTGGAAATTCACTTTCGCTCCCCTCCAGCTACCTCTTTTTTGTACCAAATCTCGTCTCTTATCTCAATTAATCTCTGCCCTTGATAAGGTTTTGTTAACTTTTAATCTCCACCGTCCATCCTTAATTAAACCCTCTTTTTTCCCTAACCCTATTTCCTTGTTTCTCAAAGTGATCTCATCTATTGATCTTTATTATTTAATCTTGGCCCTTCATTCAAATTTGGTTTTCTATAAAAGAGACTCATCAGTTTCATTCTGATCTTAAAGCCACGACTACTATCTTTGATATTTTGTTTGAATAGAGAGTGGAACTGCAATGAGTCGGAATAATGGAATAGTTTCTCAAATCTATCTGGAGATGGGGGCCTCTTGGTTTATAGTTGTAAGAGATGTGGAACCCTTTGAGTGATAGAATCGATTGACCATGCAATCCCATCGTCTAGAAGATGCAAGGGTTACCAACAAAAGAAGAAATTTTGTTCTACATGAAAAGATGTCACGATGATGTGGCTGTGTGCGTCAAAAAGACCTATCAGGTGATTGTTATTATTGGATGTCTTTATCTTCTAAGAAAAATGAGATTTGTTATTTTGATTTATAGATCTACCCAACAGAGATGGGAAATTAGAGACGTTCGCTTGACTCAAATAGTGAAAGGAAGTATGACAATTAGCTTTTTTTCCAAGACTTTTAGTGCAGAATAAAAAAATCGACTGTTTTTCTAAAAATGGACAGATGTGGGTACGCATGATCTGGTGATTGCAATAACATGTTTTTTTATACTTTGGGGATGCAAGCTGTAATGCACTGGGCCCCTTGGAATTGTTATGTACAAGGGGAGAATGATAATGGTTTGTAAAAGTAAATCATTTACACATGCTTTGATTTTTTGATGCAGCGGAGATCTAAATATGAAAATGTTGTATCACCCCATTATTTGTGTCCTAGAGCGATTTGTGTTGGGGGGATTATATTTGGATAATTTAGAAAAAACCATGTATATGGTTGAATATATATGGCTTTTACAAACCATTGCCATTCTCCCCCTCTACATAACAACTCCCAAGGCCCGGTGCATTATACCTTGCATCCCTAAAATATAACGAAACCTGCTATTGATATCTGCATTCAGATCATACGTACCCGCACCTGCTCCATCTTTAGAAAAACAGTAGATTTTTTTATTTTGTACAAAAATTCTTGGACAAAGGCTAATTGCCATGCCCCCTTTCACTTTTTTGTGCCAAGTGAACGCGTCTAATTTCCCATTTCTGTCCTGCAGATCTATAAATCAAAACAAAGAGTTCATTTCTTCTGACAAGATAAATATTTCCAATTACAACAGTTACCAGATAAGTGTTTTCCTTTGAATCAAACATGAGGTGCACAGCCACATCATCAAGATATTGTTTCATGGAAAATGAAATACTACTTTTTCCTGTCACGTTTGCATCTTCAAGACACTCGGATTGCATAGTCAATGGATTGATGACTCGAAGGGTCCCATTTATCTTACTACTATAAACCAAGAGGCATTCATCTTCAGCTCTGATAAACCATTGCAAGTCTCTGCATCGTTATTCAGATCAGGCAGACCCACACCTGCCCCATTTTGAGAGAAACAGTAGATTTTGTGATACTACACTAAAATGCTTGGAAGCTAACTGGCATACCTCCTTTCGCTCTTTGAGCCAAGTAAACGAATCTAATTTCCCATCTATGTTGTACAGATATATAAATCTGAACAACAAAAAGACCTCCAATAATAACAATTACCTATAAGTCTTTTCTTTTGAATCAAACTTGAGGCGCACAACCACATCTTCATGAGATCTTATCATGTAGAACGAAGTCCTGGTTTTGTTGGCCACCCTTGCATCTTCAAGACACTGGGATTGCATGGTCAATGGATTGATCACTTGAAGGGTTCCATATTGTTTGTTGTTTATCTTCGTCCACCCCTTCAAATTGGTATCATAGCACTAATTATAATTGTTTGTATTTGAATAGAGCTAGGTCATGAGGTCGCAGCTGCAGCTGCCAGCCTGCCGATAAGAAAGGATATCAAAGCCTGGTTTGAAGATTGCCAGATTTGAATATTATTCCTTCTGAACAGTTAAGAGAAGATTGCTGTTGGAGATCGTTGATCAAGATAAGTCGAATGTGTTGACATCGAACAAGAAATTGCAGTTAAAGAAAAGAGTTGTTGATAGGAAGAAGATCTAAGTAGAAAAAGTAGGTTGGATCAGAGTCTTGGAGAGCTTGAAGGAGATTGCTGGCAGAAGGTATTTATCTCTGTCATACTCTAATCTGCAGCCATCCAAGAGACTTATAGAGAGCTGCTTCCATGCAAGTGAGGAGATCATTAATGTTTAAGGCAAATAATAGATCTTTTGAAGCCCCCAGGCTGTCATTACTAAAGCCAAATTCGAAGCCTGGAGATTGCCAAGATTGAAGCTGATCATTTTCGTGATTTAAAAGGAGAAGTCAAGTTGCAAAAATCTTAAGTTAACTGCCAACCAAAGAGGCAGATCACACCTGATGGAAAGTCATAAGTTTTAAAAGGCCATAGGTGAAGGTGGAAATTGCAGATCGCAGCAGACATCATAGTTGAATTTGCGAAAGAAAAGATAATTAATATTTATGTGTATTGGTTTTATCTAAGGATGGGTGTCGGTGATCATAGTCAAGCCAGATCAAAAGAATAAAAAGTGGACCTGCTGTGTAAAGTAATTAAAGAAGATAGTGGGAGATTAGCTGCTGGAGCCATTGCAAGTCAAAAGGAAATGCTGATAAGAGAAACCACACATTTTTATATATTTATGTTTTTATATCCACACATTTTTCCCACTTAGCTCTTATCTATTCCTATATATATTCCATTATATTCATTTAATTTTAGCATTTATGACACTTATACCTATCTTATGTACATGCTCTAATATAATTTCTAGTTATTGCCAGTATCCCCATTTTTTTGAATTCAAAATTTTTAAATTTCGAAGTTGGCAGAGAGTCGCCCAACCAGCTACCATGATGTTGTGAATAGTAAATTGAAAGGATATGTAGAGAACTCAAGGAGTGGTCCAAAGCTGCCCACACTCAAGGAATTTTGGTGTATGCTGCGTAATATACACGAGATGCGAAATCAAGTACACATTGTGTGACCAACAAATTGGAGTACTTTGATTGCATTACACTTGTAATTTCCTATTGCAATGGTAAATTTAAAAGAGGCCTTCTTGCTAGCATGGCTATAAAGAGCCTGAGATAGTTTCAACTATCTCACCAATTCTAACAAAACATTTTTTTTTGTTGGGAACCTGGGCAACATGAATGGATGTCCATCAAATCCCTCCACCTTAATGTATGTGTAAGTAGAGAACTAAATGTACCATCCTACAATTGGTCGAATGACAATTTGTGCTTGCAATGATATTCTTTTTGCTTTATCACGTTCCACTATTCTGAACAGTTTCATGGAGAACAAATCATTGAATTTCTTATAATCATCTTTATACCCATGGATGGTGATATGGGGTAAATGTGCATATATCAAACTATTTCCTACCTTTGTGCCCAACATACCCATTGTTCATGTGTTTTGCGACCTCAACACAAAGGGTATAAGTGCACGCCACCTCTCTTGAAAGACAATCTTCACACCGAAGCGTAACACTATCCCAAGCGCCCTCGATTTCAGGTCATGACAGTTGCTTAGATACCTCAGGTGCAGTTTGATGTAATTTGCTGGAATCGTTACAAGGCCTTACGTAACACAAAGAATGGGTACACAAAGCATGAAGTTGGATTCTAAAAGAGTTTTTAGTACGAAAAGCAGGTTCTAAGGCCTAGGTTCAAACAGTGCCTCAAACTCCATCTAGTTGTTAGATTTTAATTTATAATGTGCAATGAGCCTTGGTATTGTTCAGTTTCTAAAGAAAGTGAAAAAGAGCGAAGAAGAAGAAAAGTTCCTAAGCCTAAAGTTTGCTGCGAACACTGATAATGGAGTCCCTGCAATGGACAATTCCTTCAAAACAATATCCCACTTAACCAGGGATTTCACAGTATCGTGGGAATTGTGCAATCTTCTAAGGGCTGCAGATTTTTATCCTTCATCCACCACATACATGCATGAACTAAGGATAAGTGTTTGAGGTAGC
>VDFB02165839.1:0-25695 GCA_007258455.2 Sequoia sempervirens | reverse complement strand
TCAATGTTATACCATATTCAAATGCCAAGTTAGAAAATTTCAACAAAGAAAAAGGGGGCCATTATCACATACCAAGGCATGTGATACTCCAAACCTAGTAATAAAATTTTCCTCCAAGAATTTAATTACCACTTTCATGGTGCATTACTTGCTATGGCACACTTCAATCCACTTGGTGCAATAATCAATGGCAGTTAGCACATACTTGTGGCTTGCGAATGATGACAAGTTAATTATTCCAATAAATTCTAACCCCAATTGTGAAAAATGTCGCATCTCCATCATGGGTTGCAATGACTATGCATTAAATCTCCCTTTATCTATAGTAGTTTGGCATGTACAACAATGTTATATGTGCTCATAACTATCTGAAAATTGTCAACCAATAATAGTCAGCTCTCAAAATGAGGTGTGCAATGGCCAAGGGTGCTTTATGAGTTGTGCCAAACCTATCATGTAGTTCCTGCAACACTTCACTCGCTTCTCTCTTATTTAAATATCTCAACTAAATCCCTTCATGATTTCTCTTGAAGAAAACTCCTCCTTTAATCATGTAGATCTAGGCTTTAATTTTTAGGGCTCTTCTTTGATTCCTCTGCATATGGTCTGAAAAATTGTTACTAACCAAATAGTACTTCATGAACCATTAACAATATGTAGTACTTCATCTAATGAAGCTTGGGGATAGTTGTCCTTTTCAGATGCCTTGTTAAGATCTCAAAAATCCACACATAGTCGAATGTATCCATTCTTCTTTTTGATGAGCACTAGATTAGCCACCCAAGTAGAATGTCTAATGGGAAAAATGATCTTGGCTGGGGATATTTTGTACTTCTTTTTGAATTAGGGGTTCTAGAAGTGCATTCACTCGACATTGTTTATGCCGGAAAGGTTTTGCAACAGGTTTTAGCAGGATTGTATGAGTAATAATGGAAGTTTCATATGTCTTTAAATCTTCGTATGTCCATGCTATAACTTTCTAGTAATCCCTAAGTTCCTTAGCAATATTTATTTGTTCTTACTCAATAGATACCTTCCCTATAAACACATTCTTTAGGTCCTCTTGGTATTCATATTATACAATTTGAACTGTCCCTCATCAGTTTTAGGTAGGTCTTTCTACCAAATTATTTGATCCACATTAAATAATATTTCTAACTCAATTATTCCCTTTAGAATATTATTATCTTTTGCTTGAGCTAACTCATCATCTTGAATTTCTCCATTTGGGTCATCTACTTCCTCAATTATCTATGCTTTGAAGATGCCATAATTAGTGATAAACTCCAAAATGTGACAGTCATCTTCAAACATCTATAGATTGGTAACGTTGTCTAGAACTGAAGGAAACTGTACCAGCTCAATAGTAAACCTTCTCAAATTGGAAGCATCCAACGGTTCTAGAGTACTAGTGGCAGTAGCCAAAGAATATGCTCTCTAATTAAATTTGTAGGATATGAGTGATGTTAAAAGCATCAAAATATTCTATCTGGTCCCACACTCAGTGTCGATAGTTGGACACAAGCATTTGTAATGAAAAATATATTATTTCCTGACTTTCTTGACCACTATTTCTGAGTCACTAAAAACCTTAAGAATTTTAACTTTCTTCTTGATTGTGAGCATCAAACCATGGATGAGGACCTCATATTCTACCACATTGTTAGTACATTGAAATTGTAGTCTATAGGCAGCAAGAAACAACTTACCTTGGGAACTAATTAGCTCAACCCCAACTCCAATTCCTTATTTATATTTTGACCTATCAAACCTAAGGATCCAAGTTTGATCCTCTGCAACTTTGAGTTTAGCGTTCTTATGAACTGATAATTTAAATTTTTCAGTCTACATTGCTTGTGTTTTCTCTTTAAGCATTTCAGGCCCAGACCTGTTAAGAGTTATAATTTCCTAATAGCACTGATCTTTGATTCTATGAATGATCTCTAAGAACATCACACAACTATCCTCTAAATGTGAAGAGTTGTGTAACCTACAACAACCTTGTAATAGCAAACCTTTTAATGAATCTTTAGTTTTACTGCTCTTACAAGCCTCCCTAGCAATATTCTTCTAGAATTTGTGTAAGTGACTGTCTTCTCCTTCAGAAGAATTTTAGTCACATTCAAATGAAATTTTTATCCCTAGAGTTATCTGATTATGCTTTTCTACATTGCACATTAAAACTTCTTCTATCTTAACTCTGGAACTTTTGATTCCATATACGCCTGGTTCTACATCTATGTATAGAACTTCATTTTTCCAGTTGTAATTTGTGATCACGAGTTTCATACATGGTTCTCGCTCTATCCTAATTTGATTAGGGACTCCTTTCCAAAGTAACCACATATGTGAGAAGTCAGTGGCCATATATCCATTCAAATTCTTCAACAAATCTCTGCTCAATAACATCCCATAATTGTCTAGTATCTCAACCACTTGGATATCAATATAATACTAAATCCTTGGGTCT
Source organism: Sequoia sempervirens (assembly GCA_007258455.2). Lineage (NCBI taxonomy): Eukaryota > Viridiplantae > Streptophyta > Pinopsida > Cupressales > Cupressaceae > Sequoia > Sequoia sempervirens. The sequence continues at coordinate 23,225 of VDFB02165839.1, read as the reverse complement.
GATGCTAACTTCATATAGATGTTAGTTAACTCTCTGACTACATTTACCTCAATTTTATCTAGTTGAGAAACTTTCTTTAAGGAACCAACTAGGGTTATGCCTAGAGCTCATATATATGACAAAGGAACTGCTACTGGTAGATGCCCGCAAATTGCAGAATATTTTCACAACATTCTTAGTGCTGGAAAACGGAAGGACTCATTCTTTCCTCATAAAAAGGCATATGTGCATCCACCTCATAGAACTGCGGTTTCTTTGTCTTTTCTTAATAGAGCTGTCCCTTCTCACATCTCTTTACTAATTATGCTTTCTTTGGGAAATTTTTCTAATGTATTTAAGAAATCTTTCCTGACTACAAGTGTTTGAAGCAATTTTGATAAAGATAGGCTAATTTTTACCCTTTTGATTTCTTCTACTAAATAATTAGTCAACTATTCTTGACTGAAAATTTCTTTCCACTTTCAGAAGACATTTTGCAGTTATTGTATTTAAGATCACCTTTGTAACCTTGAAGTAATTTCAATGACTTTCTACTGCTGTGGAGGGCATTTTGAAATTTTTCTCGTGGGTGGAATTGATGTGGTCAAAGGCCCTTTAAATCTACTTCCACCATTGGTATTACTCCTCAGATTATAGCTATCCTTTTGGGTACTATTGAAAAGCATGAATTTCATCTTCATCTTGAGGCTCATTTTCATCTTTGTAAGGAAATGTACATATGTTTCCAAAGTCATGGATGAACTATCTTCTCACTCATAGGTATTAATCTTAGCAATGACAGGTGACTCAAAACACATGTAATTGTCTAGTACCTTGGAAGTGGTCATATCTAGAACTTAATCAACTCATCCTTTAGTGGGTAGGAGTCACATTGATCTCTTTTACAGGTTTTCATGCCAAAAAAATATCATCTCCACACCATTTTAAACTTTGATAACTAGACTGAATGAGCATTTCCATTTCAGAATTCTATAATCTAATTTTAGCATGCATTTCTAAGAAACCCGAACTTTTAGTATATAAACTCCATCTCTTTAAGAATTTAATATCCAAAGGTTTGGACACTCCCCATTGTTTTAATGCAAGTTACAAGGGGACTAGTGGTTTAATCATTGTATGTTTAGACCCTGTGAATTTTGATTGAGTTACTCTAAATTGAAGCTATGATTCTCAAATTTAAAAATCATGGTTAACTTCCAGGCTGAGCTGTTATTTCTTAATCCCTTCTTTTATCTCTCCTTTGAGTCTTTAACTCTTTGACTCCTCTCTATTTAGTCTATATGGGGCTAAGAATTCCACTGATACCGTGATAGCCAGACCAGGGGTGGGGACCAAAGCTTCTGACTATTTCCAAATGGAAAGAAACCATTTCGGTGAAATGTCAGCATCTAGACCACCGTATGGAAAAGAGCGGAGCCACCATACTCAAATGGAACTCCACTCATACTTGGTATAGGATAGTTTTTTAATCCATTCCCACCATTCACAAATGATCCACTTCTGAGGTGTTTCATTTATAGATTCACACTTATGGCTTTTGCATAGGCTTTAATTAGGGTAGTAGGAGGATTTTTCCCTCCATTTTATAAACATCGCAATCAATGAATCAACTTCCATGTAATAAATGGCAATGAAAGATAAATTTTCTACCACATAGGGTTCTTGCAACCTAGAATAAGCCTTTTGGAATCTATCATTAAAAGAAGTTATAGGTTCACCATCGAACCTTTTAATCTAAGCGAACTAATGATATAGCAAGGTAGGATCAACTAGCACTTTGAACCTAGCTAAGAATTTGTTTTCCATCTCTTTCCATGTCCTAATAGAATTACGGGGTAGGTTGATATACCACTAGTAAACTTCATCACTCAATGTGTAGGGAAAAAACTTGCACACAACATCTTCATGTTGTATCCTTACTCTAAAGCATGTATCCTTGAAGATACTAATATGCTCTTATGTATCTTTGTGAAAATAGTACTTCAAATACAATTTGTCCTGATTATTTGGAAGATCATTATAAATAGTGAATTGAATAGGTGACTCTACATTAAAGAAAGCCATCATTGTAGGAAGAGGTGGTATAATAGCAGTTGAATTCTGTGGTACATCATTTACAATCCTTGACCCTTGGGGCCTAGATGATGTATGACCACTAAGTTTGATTAATGTCACATGAGATCGCTAGACGACTCACAAAGTGGACTCTCTTACATGGGACTCAACTTCCTTTTGTCAAATAAGGCCTCCTTCACGAAAAGCACTATTGACGATGTTTCACACATAATTGGGGTTGGTGATAAATTCCCTGCCAAAGTAATTTGAGAACCTACCTTTCTTGAAAGACTCCATCGGGAAGCCTAAATTCAAGGCAAAATTAGCTTGATCCCAAGGTTCATTTATGCCAGGTCTTGATGCACTAGGTTCACTTAGGGTTCATTGTAATTTTTTTGTTAAACATGAGGGGTAAATGGTTGTTAAGAATTGGATGGCATCCAAAAGATATCAACATAATCTAAGTTTGATCATTCAAATTTTTACTCAAAACTTTCATGAAATCAAAATATTTATAATAATATTTCATGAACTCAAATAACTTGCATAGATTCAAGTAGATTTAGCAATAAGCATACAAAAATTTCATGGAATTGAGATATTTATAGTAAAACTCCATGAATTTATCATTTTTGGAACATTTTTTGGAATATAAAGTATCTATTCTAAATTAAAGCATAAAAAAATTACTAAAAAGTAAAATTTCTCCTACGTATTATCCACTCATGCCTCAAGAAATAACTAAACTAGAGAAAACCATTCTATACTTCACCAGATTGCTTCATAGCTAGGCATAGAATGATGCAAGAGTTTAAATAAAGTGGTATCATTTTCTACTATATAGTGTCAATATGCACCCTTAAATGGTGCAACACATAGACTTGTTTGATAGGAACAAACAATCAGCTACGTAAGATTTCATGTCAGGAAATAGGTTTAAAATTTTCTCTAATATTAGTTAACTTTCAATGAATCATACAAATTTTTAGTCTAGAATGGAATAGAAAATAGGAAAAAGAATAAAACTTCAAAAAAAATTAATTCTCCGACATCAACAAATTCTAAACTTAAAAAATAAAATAAAGAAACTAATTCCCTTTTATTGAAACAAGGCTCCAAAGAGTTTAAACTTAATCCCATCAAAGAGAATCAGAGAAATAAATCAAAATGTAGCACGTGGCAAGTGACAATTGGCATCAGAAATTTCTAGGCAAAGTCAAAGATGTTTTAACTTTTCTTCAGCAGCAATCTTCAAACTTTTAGCTCTGAGTTGTAGGTACTTTGCATTGAAAATAAATTTTTTGGCACTCTTCAAAGCTTCAAGGATTAACTTCTTCACCGAGTCCAGGAGTAAACCTAAGAAATTCATTTCAAGACTCTACCCATGCACAAAAATTCTAGCCTCCAGTACCCATCTACCTATTCTTCTTCATTGGACTCTAAGTTTGAAGACTCATCTTCACCCCTTCATTACTGATATTCCCAAAAAGTAATCAAAACTTGATGTATACATTTTTTTGGAATTCCTTGAATTACCTTCTAGCTATATTTCTACCTAGCATATTCTTCTGATATTTGAATGATATTTTCATTTCTCTACATTACTTTTGTCTCATATTTTCTCATAGCATTCCTTCACCTTATGATATCATCTATAACCTCTTGATTTAATGAATGAATAGGATCCTTATTCACCTTTTCAATCCATTCCTTGAAAGATTTTACTTCCTTGTTATCTTGTCCTAAAGTTTAAGGATCATATATTTGTCGAGCTAGCATTTCAATAAAGTTTGAGATCTTTATATATCAATTTCTTGTATATCTTAGTGACCTTTTCCAATCCATTTACACATTGTGATAAAGTTTCAATCTCCTAACTCAATTGTATTCTCCATTTCTCAAATATTGGAACTTCTTGTTCCGTGACTATCTTCTCATTTATTGATTCTCAGACATCCATTTGAAGAATCCTTAGCCTTCACCCTTCTACATCATTTTATTCTTGGAAAAATCAGCATTCACCTTCAAGTCTTATATACTTGTCATGCCAACAATATGCTTTCTTACAATTCCCAATTGCATCCCTAATTGACTCTTCACCTTACCTTACCAGGTACTCCATCCATTCTTCAAACATGCTTACCTTATCATGAAGTGTCATGATAGCATCTACATGATCCTTGGACATTAGCACTAGATTTTGTAGCAATTCGGTCTGTGACTAGCCAGATTGGGCTAGTAATCTAATGAAATTCTTGAAGAAAGCAATTCATTCCTTTAATTCTCTTTTATTTTTCTTACTATTCTTGACTCGCGCAATAGTAGTTTTAAAATTTACCTTCATCTCTTCTAACTCCTATCCCCATGATGAATGTCCTACATCAATTGTTTTCACCATATAATCCATAGTCATCAGTTCATGCTTGCTCTTTTCTCCTACCAGAGTATCTATCTAGAGAGTTCTTCCTTCATCTGCATTCCATTTCATAGCATCTCTTGTCTTTTCTCTAGCTCTAGGTTTAGGGGTTTTTGTTCCTTGAATTAAACTTTTGAAATCTAGAGGCATGAATTCCACCTCCAATAGTGGAGGTAGTTTCTTGACTAACCAGTCAAGTTCTTCTTCATTCTACACTACCTCTTCAATATTACCTCATTCCTGATGATCAACATGTTCGGGAACTTCCTCTCTCAAAATTTCAACATTTCTTGTTAGAACCTTCAAAACTTTAATGTTCTCTATCCTCATCGAAATGGATTCTAGATTACCCTGATTTGTCATTGTCTCTTTCTCTCTATGACTTACATTTTCCTATCCTACCCTATTTTCGGTATCAGTCCTTAGAGCATTCTCTTCCTCTTGTCCTAAAACATCGTGATTCTCATCATTTCTTGGCTCATTGCCCAAGGTCTATTAGAACTCTTTACCTTCGTTCTAATCCTGAATTTCTCCTAGTTTCTCAAAATTCTATGGTTTCTCAATAGTCTTTTTCAGTTTTTCCTTATGGAAGCTAATCCTCAATTATATCTTCGTCATCAACAATACAAATGGGGCTTTGAACTGTAGTGTCCCCTGTTACTCTTACATTTGTTTCTTCAGGATTTCCCACCTCTTGAGTGAGTGATCCTATTATAAAAAAAATTTCTTCTCTATTTTCAAGATATGACCCCTACTAGCTACATCATCATATCTCCTTTTGATCATTTTTCTTTAAATTATGTCATCTTAGTACTTAGTTTCTCAAGTTGCTCCCTAACTTCTTATTTAGTTAGGTCAAGACCTTCATCTTTAATTATAGGAGTCCCTCCTAATGCTTGTCTCATTGATGGTGTGTTGACCTAGGGGGAGAAGTAAACATATCTTTTGCCGTCTACAATCTAGTACTTGTCTTAGCATGTACCTATCTTCTCATTCACACATCCTCACCAGTAATAGAATGAGATCTTGGATTTTTTATGGAAGAAAATGTTTCCTTTTATGTTTCCATTACATTGGCCAAAGTGGCCATAGTTTCTTTGTGTTGGCTAGCTAGCCATGACACCATTTAAATTCCCTAGCTTGAAGTACTGAGAGATTCCTCCTTACCTTGCTTAGTTGACCTTGTCTCTACAACATTTCTCTTCTTTTCAACACTCCCACCATACCCTAATTCATTTACCAACTTTTTTTCTCTCTTAACATTATATGGGTATGTGGGTTGTATCCCAGCTTCTTTCATTGTCTTGACGTAACCATTAATCCATTACTGAGTTTATACTAATGACTGTTTAGAAATGTATTCAATGGTTACTACTTATTTCCTTGTATAGTATGGCTCTAGGATGGGTTCATCAAAAAAAAAAAATGAATCATACACTAGATTCAACACCTTTCCATTTTCAATGTCCAATTGTTTTGGAACATCATGAATTCTAAGAATCTTGATTGCTTCTAATTGCAACCTCTTGTATGACCTCTTCCTCACATCATGATCGTCATTGTAATTATGCCAAAAATCCTCCAAATGATAAACTTGAGCATACTTCTTTCCTATTTTCTTGGTGAGACTCTTCACTGGATCATATTTTTCCCATCAGAGTGTAAAGAACTCTAACCCGTAGAGTTTCAAATCCTCCTCACACATATCTATACTTTTAACTACAATTCATTTGTAATTCCTGATGGTGATAGGGAATCTAATAGAACAATTCTTATGTGCTTGTGAAAAAATAGCGTGAGATGATTGCAAGTGTCTCACGAGTTCCAGTAACAACATTTTGTTTGTTGGGTACTTGGGTAGCATGAAGGGGTATTTTGTAAATCCTTCCACCCTAATATAGGTGAAAGTAGGGAATTGAATATACCAACCCCCAATAGACTGGAAAACACTTTGTGCTTCAAGGTATAATGTTTTGGATTTGTCCCCTTCCATCAATCTCACCAGCTTCATAGAAAACACATCATTTACCCTTTGGTAATGCTCCTGGTACTTGTTGTGCCCTTAGCACACACACCCTGTTTGGAATGGGGACCCTCTTTTTCTTTCACTTTTCCAGGTCATTTTTTATACTGCCTCACTTTTCCAGGTCATTTTTTATACTGCCTCATTTTGTCAAGTTATGGCACCTTGCGGGGTCTCTCTGGCAGTTTGCCTCTGCCAGCTACCTTGGGTTCGGCCGGGCCCGCCTCTTCGGGTTTCCCTGGCTGGGTTTCCCTATCGTGTCTATCGTCCTGAATGGTGAATGGATTCCACCTTCCCAGACCCCTGGTCTCGGCCCCCTGATCTCCGTTCGTTGAAATTTACAAAAAAATTTGGTTGCTTTCGGACCTGTCGGGCCCGACCATCCGGACTTCCGCATTCATAATCTCGTGAGGGCTTCACCATTCCCAATGGTGGACCTCTGGTGGAACTCCACCCTTTGGGCCCTAACATCCTCTTTGCCGCCAACAATTTCTGAGCTAAATTTTCCAAGACGAACACTGCCTCGCATCTCTCCGCCCTCCGGGGCCCGGACCTCTCGCCACCATCTGTGGATTTGAATCCACCAACCCAATTGCTCGTCATACTTGCATTTAAGGAAGCCATTAATGGTGGTTGGAGTATAAATATCTTGCCCAAACCTATCATTCTCACTTGTCAGTGTTGCAGAGAGTGGTAAAAGTGCTTGCCAGAGAGGATCCCTATCTTTGTCAGTCATCCCCCTCACACCCACTGCCCTCAATTGCTGATCATGAGTGGATTTCACACCTTGCCACATCGAGTGTCTGAGATAGGTTTACTATTTCCCCTCCCCAAGAATTTTTTCATGATTTTAAACCTAAAGTGACAAGTAACCCAGATCTAAAATACATTAAAAAGATAAAACATGACACAACGCACAAAACCCATGTCCTCAAAACTTCAGAAAATCCTTGTAGCACCCTCGTGATCAATTTGAAGCTTCATCTGTGCACAGTTGTTCTTCACGCAGGGGCATCTGCCCCTCCTAGGCTAGGACTCTTCTTTCACCACTGAGATTTACTAAAATAACCACAATTTTAAGAACAACCGCATCATCTCCCAGGCCCAGACCATCCGATTTCCACCAACAGTTCGCCTTTTGGCGCTCAAACTGAAGTCTCAAAATGACCTCCATTTTGGCCTCTCGGGCTCACACCTCTGGACTTCTGAGTCTGAGAGTCAACCACGCTCCAACCGTTCTCAAACGGCGAAAGGTCTCCATCCACCCGATTCTACGGGGCCCACCTAGCAAATCGCCATCTATAGTTGACATTTATTGGTCGCCCTCCAGGTCCCTAGCTCCCGATTCACAGACCTCTCTCCGTGGACTTCCGTCCCATCTTCGCCATTCCGAATGACGAATCTTCGGTGACCTCCCGGCTCTCGAGGCCTGGGCCTCCTTTCGCCGCTTGGGCGGCATTGAACTTTGAACGCCTTCTCCCCTTCCGAGCTCTAGCCCCCGGGACTCTGTCCCTCCTCCGCCCTTCTGAAAGGGAAATTCACGCCTGCCCCTTCAAGTTTTGGGCTCTGCCTCCCTACTCGTCATGGAAGCTCAAAGTGAAAATCTGGCATTCGACCCTGATGTTAGGTCCAGTCCACCAAGCCACCTCCTCCAGACTTCTGCCTAATGATAGCCATCCCGAACAACAAAGGCATGATGGCTACCCAGCTCCTCAGGCCTGAGTGCTTTAAAATTACAAAATGGCCAGCCGCCTTTGGACCCACTGAGTCCCGGACCCTAGAGTTCCATCCCCGGAACTCCATTTCTGCTCAACCATTCTTAACAGCCAACTCTAGACAGCTTTCTGGCCTTGTACCTCCAGATGCTCCTAAATCAATCCAAATGACCTCAATTTTAAAATATGATCTCGACCCATGTACTTAATTTCAGCCCTCTTCATTATGATCCTTATGAACTATTAAAATTCGGTCAGGAGAAATCTCCTAGATCGCTCCGCCCCGTTAGCCTTTCCAAAACAGCATTCCTGCTAGGGAAGTTCGGGCCTCCAGGCCCAGATTGTCTGAAAGCCCTCAATTAAAAGACTAATGACATCTAGAAGAGGAAGTATTATTTTATGAACGATAAATTATTTAAAGTTGATTTCATCCATGGGATTTTGAATAACATGAAGACTTTCGTGATTAATTGCACTGACTGTGCCTTTGCTTGCAGAATATATGGAATCGGGTGCAAGACCTTCAGGGACAGCAGTGGAAAAGGAAAAAGGAAAGAAGTCAGGCAAGACTCCTCGAGGAAAAGAGGACAAGGACCAAATGAAGTACCAGTTCCAGGGTGAACCTTTGCACTCAAAGGTTACCACAGATTGGAAGGAAATCGCCGACACCAATATACGCCACGTCAATATTGACGAGTTTACACAAAGGGTCAGGGTCAATCTAACGACCAAGAATGCAAGGCTGATTAGACAAAGTGGAATTGCAAAAGCCGCAGGCTTCCCCCCATCCCTCGTGGCCCTTGAATTGATCATGGCTTGTCGGCAGGCATATCAACTGGATATAAGGACCATAATTGACAGAGATGGTAACATTCTTGCTGACATGTCGGCTGAGGGAATCACAAAGACCTTCCATATTCCTACTTTTCAAGAAATAGAAACACCTACCATAGAGGAATACTAGGCAGCGTGGAATGACAACTCGACATGCTGCAAAAGGTTAATAAATCAACATTGGCTTAAAGAAAAATGGGGCAGCACTGTGAAGGTTCCTCACAAACTCTTCTGCAATGATTTCCATGAGGATTACCAAAACTTGGTCACAATGCTAAGTAGGGTTATGGGTCTCCCTACGGCTGCCTTCTTTCAGGAGTGGATGGTGTACTGCATCAAATAGATCCTTCGTGGGAATGAGGACATCACCACAAAGACCTCGTTCTACTAGGGAGGTATAATAAGAGACTACTTCCATGAGTAGTTCGTCAATGTCAAGAAAATTTCAAAGTTCTACATGACTTCATATCTCATCTACTCCTTGGCAGATCAAAGACAATACAATGGGTTGTTTGTGGCACCCGATGAGGAACAGGGTCAAAGATTGAAGGCCTATGACAGGTACCCCTAGCTCCAGTACTGAAACTTCAAGAAGGAATATTATAGGATAAATGATACCTTCACTAGCCATATCATCAAAATGATTATTGGGGACTTTGAGAGAAGGGTTTCCCATAGTGCTCAGGCATTCTTGAAGCAGTACGCCTTCCTCTTCATTCAATATCCAAAGTTCACATACATCCATGCCCAAGGCTTCACCGAAAGGCCAAACAAGCTGCCTCGATACCCCAACAACTGGATCATCCTATTGGAGATTTCTCAGCAGCTCCAACACATATAGGCAATCTTCAGCAGAAAACACATAGCAGGAATCTCTTATCCCATGACCCTTGGTCAGGGCATGTATAAATTACAAACTTCCCAGTGTGCTGGTAACTCTGAGAAAGAAATGAAGGACTATCCTTTTCACCTACACACTGCTCATCTGCGAATGGACCCATATGGGCATGTAAGGAAGGCAATAGGACTGGGGTTCACTCATCTGCACCACATTGAGGACTTTTGGGGGGGATTGTCAGGATGATAAGGAAGTCCGTGCAAGGCACTATATGTGGATGACTGCGCATTTTATAAGAAAGGTGTAGCCATTTCCCATACTAGACCAAGTTGAAGAGGACGAAAGCACCATAATGGATCCCAAGTACCCCGCAGTCGCCAAATTGCCGATACCAACAATAGACTGGGATGAACAAGAGGTCGATGACCTCGATATTATAACCAAGCCAATCTTGGCTCATACCAAAGAGTGGGTGGATGGAAGGGTGGCCCAATTAAAACAACAAGGTGTGGTCCTGACATACGAAGGACTCAAGAGTGAATCAAGTGCCACAGAGGATGTTGTTGCCACCACTTCAATGGGCAGGACATCCAAGTCTCCTCTGGTTACTAGATCCAAGAAGAGAAAAGAAATAGAAATGAAACAGTCTTTGAATCCCAAAGTGTACATGAGAAAGGATCCAAGAGGCTCACCTTCCAAAAGGCTTAGGCAAATAGGAGGCACCACATAGCAGCTCTTAATCTAAGATGAAGAATCAAAAGGTACAAAATAGTTAAAACCTCTTTTGGCTCTCCCTACTTTGATTGTCCCATTATCTACCTCCCTGGCCATGGTCGCCACATCCCCGCTGGCGGTGGACATCTCTGTCCATCTTGCCCCTTCACCTCTGACCGAGCCTGTGATAGTAATTGACTCTTCCTCCACCATGACCACTCCTCCTTCATCCGCTATCATGTCACCCACTACATCACTCCCATTAGTTGCAATGTCAACACCAATACCCGCTCCCACTGTGCCTGAGGCCCTCTCAAGACACATGCAGAATCTCCCCTCTAAGCTCTCCCAGAACCTTATGGATCCCACTCTTCAAGCAGCCATTACGCAAGTCTTCGCTACTGCTAAACCTTCACAACTTTCGACGGGGCCACTAGCTATGGAGGCAACCATGTTAATATTTGAGGAATGGGAGAGGCAAGAACAAGAGACCTCGAGGCCATTTGAAGAGGAGGCCGATGAATATCGTGAGCACCCCGAATATGAGCACCGCACAATCGACAAGGTGGCCTACGAAGAGGAGGGAACTGGCTCCTCGAAGAGCTGAGATGAGGAAGAAGATGTCGGTGGTAGGGTCATCGTACAGGCTTTCGATGATGACCTTGAGGAAGAAATGGCCTGTTAGCCAAAGGGTACTGAAAAAGAGGTAGAAAGGTCACCCCTTCAAGAAAAGGGACAGCAAGAGGAAGATAAACCTGAGGGTGAGGCTCAAGCTATCAAGAGCCTCAAGATTGAGCAGCCCGAGGAGCACACACACGAGGTTGATCAAGCTGAAGGAAAGGAGGGGAAGGAAATGGAAAAGAAAGAAAGTCCCAAGTAGTAGTTATCTACCAAGCCTCCTATTAAGCACCTTGTGTTCATCCAGGACTCCGATGAAGAAGGAGATACCACTAAGGAGGAAGAAAGGGCCCCAGAAGATAAGAAAACAGAAACCTTAGCCAAGAGGGGTAAAGGTGATCATGGATCACCTAAGGAGAAGACTGTTATGCCTGAATGATTGGAGGGGTAGCTTGAAAAGAAAAATCCTATACTAAAGGACCCAAGAGTGAGGCTGGAAGCTATCTTAGCTCGAGCACAAATTACAACTAGAAAAGAGAAGAAACCTAAGATCAGATCCAAGATAACGATAGATTCCTCTAGGTCTCGAGCTATACAAATAGCAATGCCTATGGTAGGCCAGGAGGTAATAACCTACAACATCACCCTTGATTTGGGAATTTCTACTAGAGACCAGATGGTGGGGCACCTTGAAGAATCAGTGGCTATAGTGGTGCATCTGATAAAGCAAGAAAAGGTTTCGAAAGATAAGCTTAAGGCACAAGTAGCTGCTTTGACAGATTATATCTAGCAATGGTCTTCGGTGGATGACCTACATACCATGTCAATGGCTCCACCCCAACTGTTGTCCAAAGAATAGATTGATAAGATGGAGAGAAGAAAGAACTTGGAAAAGACTATAGAGGGCTAGTTTCGGCAGGCCCTGTATGTCAGGAACATGGGTATTAGCCAAGCTATTTGGACAGCCAAAAAGTTCTTGCATTTGCTACAATCTTTGGAAGGCACAAGGAAACTCTGCACCGACTTCCCTGCAGCATATGACTCCACCTTTCCAAAGATCGAGGCTATCCTTCAGTTGCCAAAATCCACATGGGAAAAGGAGCTTACGTTCAACAAGGACAATCACTGGTTGATGGATGTGTGGCGGCAGGACTTTGACAACAGGAAGGAAAGGTTGGAGCAAATAATGAGTAAAGTGGATCCAGACATCAAATGGATCAAGTAAATCAGAGCGGAATGTGCTTGATACCTCAAACTAATGACGGAGTATGACATGCTCGTAGTGCAGATGGATCCGAAAAAGGTAAAACCTTACTTCCAGAAGAAGATGGAGGATGAGATGTCTGGTGAAATTACGGTGGAGTTCATGATTTTTTATGCCCGTGCCTTTGATTAATCAGAGTTGTTTAGGGATCAGGGTGTGAAGTATGATGAGGACTAGAAGAAGCTAGAAGATAATGCAAAGGAATGGAGCTACCAAATGCTGCGATACAAGATTATTGAGGTAGACAAGCTCTAGCCAGTCATCTTGAAATTCATGGAGTATACAATCTCAAAGAAGCAAGAGGACAGCCCTCTTCGCAGTGAAGGGCTCCCCAAGGAGTAGCTACAATAAAACAACAATCGGAAAAAGATGAAATTGCTACAGTGACTAGCACTATATGACGAAATAGGGAAGGAGACAAAATGTAATTTTAAATTGTAATATATTGGGGGTTGGTGAAACCCTATTTTGTAATGAATCTTGGCCATACAATGAGAATTAATCTTGGCCATTCATTTGACTTTTTCGGCACTATAAATAGGGGTCTCCTCTCATTTGCAAAGGGAGTTGAATTGTTGTAAAGACATGCTATAGAAATTTATAATGAAAATACATTGACTTGGTGCATTTTCTAAGTTTTCACATGTTACTTGATTCAACCTCCATTGTTAGATGCTTACTTAGATTTGTATTGTTGTTCTAGTTAGCTGTATTCTTGCTTTGATAGATTTTAGAAAGGTTATTCTGTAGTTGTGAAAATTCCTACTGTAGATGCCTTCTTAGTCCATACTTTTTGCTATTTGTTGCTGGTAGATGGTTGTGTAAAGTTAGTTTTGGCTTAAATTCAAAGTTTCTCCTCACTTTCATCTTTGTTCATGCATGCAAACGGTGAATGAAAGGTAAAATATTTGCAGACCTTAGAAGATAGCACAAATTCCATGAGACTGTGATATTTTTGGTTAAGTGGAATATTATTTGCGAGAAGTTGTCCATTGCAGGAACTCTATGATTACTGTTTACAGTTAGTTATAGGTCCAGGAGCCTTCCATCTCCCCCACTCTTTTTCCCCTTTTTTAGAAATAACCTATACCAAGGTTCATTGCACATTGTAAAGCCAAAAGTGAAGAAACATCAAAGTTTTGGACCACTGTCTGAGCCTACAGCAAAGTGAAATTCAACCTCCATCTCAGAAACTTCGTATTTGAAGATCCATCTTGCATCCAGCTACTTAAGTCTGCCCTGTGATTACCAGCAAAATCACATCGAAATCAACTAAGGAGTTTCATGCAAGTCATGACCTGACACCCGATAGACCTTAGGAAGATTTTTAGCAACTTGTCGTGGGAAATTTCCTTTCAAGAGAGGTAGTGCATTTGTGTACTACCTATGTTGAGAAAGTGTGCAAAACACCCATCAATACAACTAGTGCTAGAAGGAGGGCCTTGTGAAGCTGGATCGAATCGGATTGTTCTCTCTAGAAAGATTTCAAATATTTTTGCAGTCAACACCAAATAAGGGAGAACTCCAAGAGTTGCAGCTTCCTACAAGGGAAAAATGAGTTAAGGGAAGTAGCGTTGCTTCTTCCTCTTCCTCCATTCCACCCACTTCCATTCCACCTTCACCCTCATCTAGCTAGTATTTTCCTTCCACACGACCATCCGAAACTACATTTTCACCTCCCATCTCTAGCAGCCAGGGGATTGTTTTCTCTCCCGGCCCTTCCAGCCCAAGGTACAGTCCAAACAGCTGTAGCTCAGGTGTAGTCCCAAACCACTATTCTATTGCAGGCACAAACCCAACTTGTTTTTTTTCAACAACAAATACCACCTTCGCCTTATTCCATGGCTTGGTTGGCACAGAATCCTTTGCCGATACACTTTGTCACTTATCATGATATGCCCAAGAATTCGGAGGGCTTATGTTCAAAATTTAATCCTCGTGACCCACAGAGAATAGCTGAAGATCACATTAAAATATTTGAGACAATAGTCATTGAAATGCAAGTCAACCATGAGGATGCTGCATGTCACCTTTTTCCGCATTCGTTGGGAGAAGAAGCCTTCTACTGGTACATCAATCTACCTAGGGGATCTGTTACCTCATGGAATCTAATGAAGAATGCATTTATGCAAAAGTATAAGATCTCGATCAGCCCTTTGGAATTATATAGGCAGCTTATGTCCATCGGGAGGGAAGTCAATGAACCCATTGGGTCTTTCAATGACCGCTTTCATCGTGTCTTTACAAGGCTTCATGACCCATACCTTCATAATGATGTTGCAACTCTCCCAGTTTACTATGCGGCATTTGACAACCTCATATTGACCCTAATGAAAAGGATGCATCTGCCACCCGCCTCATTAGTGATGGCCTATACAGAGCCTGTTGTGGCTAGTGTAGATTTGGGGTAGAATATCTTTGGTCCACTGCCTTCTTTGGGGCCAGTAGCTCACTTAATGCAGATTCAAGGGCTTAATCAGGAATTCGCTTATCAGACCCCTCTTATGAACCAGATACCTCAGCAGCCCATCGTCCCACACCTGGGATAGCCACTAAATTATGCACCTCCCGTACCTTCCTATTTGCAACCTCAACCATAACACAACTATTCTCAGGTTGTCCCACAACATCAAATATATTCACATCAGCCCCAGGCACCATTGTACCTACCGGGGCTAGAATTTTCTCTAGCACATCAGAATCAGCCAGTAGCTTCGCTCGTCTTTCTCCAAAATCTAGCGCTGGAGCCAAGCAACATGACTGAGAGAGACAAGTTAGAGGAACTGACAGAGATGATAAAAAAATGTCCACAGAGATGACGCACCTAAAAAATTAGAATAATTAGTTACAAGCATCCCAGCATAACCTCCAGGCCAATCTTAATCGGGATAACCGAGACAATAGGGACAATAGGGATAACCGAGAAGCAAGCACTTCCTCCGGACAGAATTATGATAGGGGACAAAACATTAATCAAAGTTCAGAAAGGAGACCTTCTCAGAGGCAGAATTGTGTGTGGAATACAAGGCCCAATAATAGAGGTGTCCCTACGCCTTTTTACCAACTAACAAGCAATGAAAAGGCGACCAGTGGGGTATACCTTGCCGAGGAAGCTTTATCCGGATGGTGCCAGATTCACAAGACTAACAGACACTCTGAGTTGGATTGCCCTAAATTCTAGACGACTGCTGAAATATTCCAAGTAGAAGTTTAAAATGTAATCAATAGTGCCAGCTGTAGGGACATTGTCCCATCTGAGCCATATGATTCCTCTTGTCTCATGGTCAACCAAGTGCCATTTTCGTGGGGTGACTGTAACGAGCCTGAAGTTGAGTCTGCTCCCGTTAGGAGTGAAGAGGTGCAAAAGGTAAGTAATGAACAAACTTTGGCTCAGTTTTTTACTTTTGTAAACAATGGCATGATAGATGAAGAAGAACCATACGTAGATGAGGTCCACATGTTCCATCAAAGATCAACTCCCTACTTCCTCAGAAATAGGCAGGCAGGTGGACCCTTTACGACCTCTACTCCACCGAACAATTTTTCCACCCCGCCTGACCCTAATGCCAGCAACAACCTTGAACTTCCCCATATACCCACCCAATATCTCAACAAGGGTGAGCTTTTAAATCAGGTGCAAAATCAACCTCAAGACCAACCCCAAAATCAGTCTAGTCAAAGAAAGGTCCAACCTCCTAGCTCTACAATAGATCAAGCCTTTAGTTCAGAAATTAAGCAAATGGGTGAATATGTGGCAGAAGAGTTCAAAAGGGTAAAAATCAGTTTGTCTGCCTTTGAACTACTCAGAGTCCCTGTTGTAAGGCATGCCTTCTTTAGGGTTCTCAATGGGACCCCATCCTCTAGTACAATGCAAGAAACATTAGCTAAGAGAGTTACCTTTGAAGAGCCTAGGCAAGAGCCGGTGATACAAGATAATATCAGGAAAAGGAAGGATGTTCCCATAAATCAATCTGTAAGTAAGCAAATGGAAAAGGAACCAGATCATAACATTAGGTAAGGTTCCAAAGATCAGCCATCTAGGTAGACCAGGGATAAAGTTGGTGATAAGAATAGGGACTAAGTAGCTCACATGGATACGCCTACAAGCATCTTCTAAGGAAGGTTGGAAACTCCCCCTTTCCTTAGCACCATTCAAATATTTGAGAAGAACTTGCATAACTGCCTGCTTGATTCAGAAGCGTCTGCCAATGTTATGCCTTTGGTAGTATGTAAGGCTCTTGGAATTACTCCCACGCCCTCTAGGAGGAAAGTGACCCAGCTGGACAAAACGGAGATCAACATTGTGGGAGAAATGAATCAGATCTTGATGCAAATTGCTATCGATTCAAGGATACAACAAGTCATCAATATTCAAGTGGCTAACATTCCTGACGCATATGGGATCATCTTGGGGAGGGAATTCACCAAGGCACTAAATGGATATACTGCCACAAACCTTTCTCACATGTGGCAGCCATGGAAGGGGTTGCCAAATCAAATCCGTATCTACCGCAAACCCCGTATGAAATATATGATCACAGAATATAATAATCTCAATGAAGTGTTGTTTGTTGAGACAGAACTAGGAAATTAGTATCCTTTCACCTGCCAAAAGGAAGTAGAGCCTTAGGAAGAATGTGTTGCCGAAGTACTCTTAGTGTTGTGCAGTCCTCTAACCGATTTTACTCAAATACCTTAGAGTACAAAAATGTTGGTAGAGTCAGATGACAAACCCGATGAAGGCGTCAACTAGAGACTACTCAGTGGTTTCTAGGAATTCATAGAAAAGTGTGCTAGGGACCAACTCAGCCTAAGCACCTAAATGAATTTTCAGGATCTCTTATTGTCAAACTAGTGTAGGATTCACAATGCAGCCCACTCCAAATTTGATTGTTGCTTATGTCAAACAACAGTAGAACATGTTAAAAAATCATCTACCCCTCAAATAGAGACGCCAAAGGAGGCACTAGCAGAACCACCCGCTGATCAGTACACTGAGCTAAAAGACCCCCTTAAGATTATGGAGGCAACCACCCAGCCTAAAGGAAGTAAAAGCTTAGTTGGACCCAAAGTCAAAAAACTTTCCAAATTTTGGACACTCTGATTTGATGGGTCCAATTCAAAACAAAGATCTGGTGCTGGGTTCAAACTCATCAGCCCAACGGGTAAGACCTTTCTTGCCACCCATAGATTGCAATTTTATTGCATCAATAATGTAGCGGAATATGAGGCATTAGTCCATGGCCTTCTCATGGCCTTGAAGAAAAGTGTCAAAATGCTGCAAGTTTTTGGGGATTCTGAACTCGTGGTTAACCAAGTTAGGAAATTGTATTCCTGCCATGATAGAAGACTTGCAAACTATAGGCATAGGGTTTGGGATCTCTTAGAGGGTTTAGATGCATTCAATATGCAATTGATTCCTCGTGCTCATAATCGTACAGCTGATGCCTTGGCTCAAGCAACCAGCACTTTGCAACCCCTCTCTTTGTGTGGGCTTAAGAAATTTACAGTTGAGTTGACATCTACGCCATATATCCCAAATAATGTTACTCACTTTCAAGTCTTCAACGATGACAAACATATCCTAGAATTCATCACAAGTTCTGATGTCTTTGTAGCCCAAATAATTGATGAAGCAGATCCGCAGGAGGCCGAATTGGATATAGGGGGGTTATTAACCTCAAAACCAATGCAATTCCTAGGGGCATGGTTCAGCTAGAACGTATATTTGATTTGGATCAAATCAAAGACCAGAACCAGCAAACAAAAAAGGAAGTCATAAGCAACTAGTGTGATGCTCACAACCTCGGGACAACCAAGGAAATCAAGAATGTTTTTATTGGCAAAGTGTGCACGCCTGAGGAGAATAAGGGAATCACTGATGCGTTGCAGAAGTACCATGACATGGTGGCATGGAGCTACGAGGATTTAAAGACATATGACACATCCATCATCATGCACACCATACCTCTCAAGATAGAAATGAGGCCATTTCGTTAGCAGCATCGTCCTATCAATGCCTTATTGGAACCCGTCATTTACAAAGAGGTGCAGAAGTTGCTCTCAGCAAGGATTATTTTCTCGGTCATGCATTCTACATGGGTGGCCAACTTAGTCTCAGTCAAAAAAAAGAATGGGGAGATTAGATTGTGTGTAGACTTCCGCAATTTGAACCGAGCTTTGGAGAAAGACAACTATCCAGTGCCTTCATTGGATGAGGTGTTGTAGATCGCCAATGGCTCCCAAATGATGTCTTTCCTTGATGGGTATTCTGGATACAACCAGGTAATGGTATAGTATGAAGACCATCATAAAACAACATTCACCACTAAGTGGGGGATGTTTGCTTACAGGAGAATTCCTTTTGGGCTCATCAATGCCGGCGCCACCTTCCAACGTGCCATGGATATCGCCTTCAAAGATCTGATTGGCAAGTGCATAATCATCTACATGGATGATTTAACTATGTTTTCTAAAGATAGAATGATCACGTGTCAGACCTATGCAAGGTGTTTCAGAGGTGCAGGGAGTTTGGAGTTTCCCTTAACCCCAAGAAATGTATCTTTGGCGTGACTGAGGGTAGATTGCTCGGGCACATCATTTCTGAATAGGGAATCTCCATAGACCTGAATGTATCCATTCCTTACTGAAAATCCCACCACCAGGTAGCAAAAAAAATTAAAATCCTTCTTTGGGAAGATCAACTTCATCAAGAAATTCATCACGGGTTTCACGGAGATTGTTAAACACCTCAATGCTATGTTGAAACAAGATGCCAAAGTTGAATGGACTCCCGAAGCCAAACAAGCCTTCGAAGAAATCAAACGGGCCATTGCTGAGGCACCTATGTTAGTCAGCCCAGATTATTTGAAGCCTTTCTACATCTACTCATTCACTTTAGAACATTCTTGTGCTAGCAATTTTGACTCAAAAAGATGAAGGAAATGAGCATCCGATCACCTTCATGAGTGCTCCCCTGAAGGACGCTAAATTGTGATACCACAACGTAGAAAAGTAGGTATATACTCTCGTCAGAGGGGTGAAGAAATTTTGGCATTATATCCTCCATAATAAGGTGTTTTCCATTGTCCCCGACCCAGTAGTGAAAATGTTGCTTATGCAAAATGAATTGGGTGAACGGAGAGCCAAATGGGTCACCTTGCTCCAAGAATATGACATGGAGATCCAACCAATGAGGCTGGTGAGAGGACAAGCACTTACCCACATGATTGTTGAAGTAGCAGCGGAGGCTGGACCTGAACTCACTATGCAACAATACCAACTCGAGGATGTTTCACCAGGAGAATGGTACGAGAATGTCGCCTATTATTTGCTAAACCACAAGTGTCTGCCTCACCTGCAGGGAGTCCAAAAACATGCTCCTAGATTGAAAAGAAATGGTTACATGTTACAAGGATCCATTTTATATAAGAGAAATCATGAAGGCATTTACTTAAGATGCCTCGGTAAGGAGGAAGCAGACCGAGTCTTAAAAGAGTTTCATGAAAAATTTGGCACTGGCCATGGATCTGGTCCTTCCACGACACATCAGATATTGAGAGCAGGATATTATTGGCCAACTATCTTCAAAGATGCTCATTGTTATGTTCACTCATGTTACACATGTCAGACAACCGCCACCAAGGAAAAGAATGTTGTTGTTCTACTACAGCTTGTGCTGGAGGTAAGGTCGTTCACACAATGGGGCCTCAATTTCATCGGTCCGGTAAGCCCTCCATCATCCGCAAGATAGGTACATTCTTACCGCAACTGATTATTACACTAGATGGATAGAAGCAATCGTATGTAAGCAATGCACAACTGAAGTAGTTACTAACTTTTTAGAAAGTTTCATTCTAAATCGCTTTGGTTGTCCTTATACTTTGGTGTGTGATAATGGACCTGCTTTTACTTCATTGAAATTTTCTAGTTGGGCATTCGACTACGGGATCTCCCTTAAGTTTTCATCTAATTACTACCCCCAAGGAAATGACCTAGCTGAATCTACAAATAAGAACCTAATTATCGTGATCAATAAATTGCTAGATAGGAATCACAAGGACTGGCATACCCAACTCAATTTTTTCCTTTGGGCAGACCGCACTCGCCATAAAGCTACCCTTGGAAATTCCCCATTCCATCTCATTTATGGCCTGGAACACATATTTCCTATCCATTTGAAGATTCCCACTTTGTAGTTTATCAACAACTTTTATGAGGGAGGATATCGTAGAGAAGCTCGATTAGCTAAGCTCTTGCATTTAGAGGAAGTCTGAGACCGTGCAATAGAAAATTTTTCCAAACATCAGGGCGTGGTTAAGAGATGGTTCGATTGCCAAGCCAAAATAAAAGCCTTTAGAATTGTAGATTTGGTCCTGTATTGGGACAAGGACCATGAAAAGAAAGGGGGACACAACAAATTCGACAAGCTTTGGCTTGGCCCCTTTCAAATAGCTGAGATTTTGGGAGACAATGCCTTCCGCCTAAAGACTTTAACTGGTGAAAATGTCTCGTTGCTGGTCAATGAGCAGCACCTAAAGCATTACTTCTAGGCTTGAGCTCTTTTGAGCTCTTCTTTATAAATATTTGTATATAGGTTAGGGTAGGTTACCCTTTTGGTTTGCTTGTGTCTTCCTGTTTTGCATCATTTTTTTTCTTTTTCCTCTGACTATTTTATTTCAAAAGGATGTTCCTCGCCCCCTTTACGGTGGTCGTGCTTGCTTGATGAATGTTTCGCTTTGCTGTCCATCCTTGGTGTTCTTCAGCTAAACATTCACTCTTGACCATTGGTCTCTGAAGGCTACCCATGAATGATTTGCTTGTTTGAACTCTGCCTTAGAACTCAACCCTTGGTTGGATCTCTTTACACACATCTCGGATCTTGCACAAAACACATAATAATCATTTCTACAAGATTGTACCATGGTTGCTAAGACACCCTAGTGAGTGAAAAATCTTAAGTCTAATCCAGTGACCACAATGGTCCCAAACCCATTGTAGGCTTCAGTGCTTACCCAGTCGAGCAAAAGATTTATCTAAAAATGTACATTGAAAGAAATATCAAAACGAAAGAGAAAAGGAATTCTGAAAACTAAGCGACCATATGGGTGTGCGGGTAACTCTACCGGGGCTATGGATGTCCGACTGGCAATAGAGCAATATCCGTGGGATTGCAACGACAACTCTGTCGGGGCTATGGATGCCTAACTGGCAATGAAGCAATGTCCAAGTTACTTTTGGTGTTGGACGATTTATGTAGCTTGCTTGGTTGGATTAGCAGCCCTTGGCCACCATCCCGTAGAAAGGAATGAATTCACTACACACACTTCTGAGATGTCCTGCGAACTAACCCAATTAAGGATCCTGTTCTCCTAGTTCACCTTTGGAAATCCACTCCTAGTCTACAAAACTAGAGGTTCTGGGTCCTAGATGAATGTTTATCTTTAGAACGCTCGAGAGCGTTCCCCAACAGAGTTGCCATTTGTTGTGCCCTCAACACACACGCCTCGTTTGGAACGGGGACCCTCTTTTTCTTTTGGATTTTTGGGTCATTTTTTATTTTGTCTCATTTTGTGTGCCTTATTTTGGTGTCCTAGGTGATCAGCATACCTCCAAAGTCTCATCTTAAGTTGATCGTACTTCTCTCTTTTGATTTTGTCAAGTTCTAGCACCCTGTGGGGTCTCTCTGGTAGTTTGCCTCAGCCAGCGGCCTTGGGTCCGGTCAGGCTTGCCCCTTCGGGTTTCCCTGTCATGTTTGCCATCCTAAACGACGAATGGATTTTTCCTTCCCAAACCATGGGTCTCGGCCCCCTGATCTCCATCCGTTGAAATTTACAAAAAAAAATGGCTACTTTTGGACCTGCTGGGCCCGACCCTCCAGACTTCCGCATTCAGAATTTTGTGAGGGCTTCACTATTCCCGACGGCGGACCTCTAGTGGAATTCTGCCCTCTAGGCCCCAACCTCCTCTTTGCCACTAGCAATTTCTGAGCTAAATTTTCCAAGATGGCCATTGCCTCACGTCTCTCCGCCCTCCAAGCCGTGGAGCTCCCGCTGCTGCCTATGGATCTAAATCCACCAACCCAATTGATCCTCATACTTGCATTTAATGAAGCCATTAATGGTGGTTGCAGTATAAATATCTTGCCCAAACTTGTCATTCTCACTTGTCAGTGTTGCAGAGAGTGGTCAAAGTGCTTGCCAAAGAGGATTCTTGTCTTCGTCAGTCATCGCCCTTGCACCCGTTGCCGTCACTTACCGATCATGAGTGGATTTCACACCTTTCCGCATTGAGTGTCCAAGGTAGGTTTACTGTTTGCCCTCCCTGAGCATTTTTTCTTGATTTTAAACCTAAAGTGACAAGAAACCTAGATCTAAAATACATTAGAAAGATAAAACATGACACAATGCACAAAACCCACGTCCTCAAAACTTGAGAAAATCCTTGTAGCACCCTCTTGATCAATCTGGAGCTTCATCCACGTGCGGTTGTTCTTTGCGCAGGGGCATCCGCCCCTCTTGAGCCTGGACTCTTCTTTCACCACCGGGATTTACTAAAATAACCACAATTTTCAGAACGGCCGCACCGTCTCCCCAGCCCGGACCATTGGATTTCCGCTGGTGGTTCGTTGTTTGGCCCTCAAACTAAACTCTCAAAATGAAATCCATTTTGGCCTCCCGGGCCTGCGCCTCTAGACTTTTGAGTCTGGGAGTCAACCACACTCCCGCCATTCTCAAATGGCGAAAGGT
>VDFB02165838.1:0-12053 GCA_007258455.2 Sequoia sempervirens | reverse complement strand
AAGTGTTAGAGGCCATGTCTGAGACTGCTCAATGGAAGCATAAATTTGAAAAGGCTCAAAAGGAACAGGAAGAACTAAAAAGAAAATTGAAGGCTACTACTTTTGAAGTAGCATTAGGGATAATTTGTATGAAATTCAAAGATATGTGCCAACATGCAGATGGTGTCTGGCATGCTCATAGTGGAACATACAAGGCCCTCATGGAGCATGGAAGACTTCTTGATAGGATGAAGGAAATGGAATCCCATATCAAGGAAAAAGATGGAGATAATAATTCTTTGCTCCAAGAATGTCAGAGCCTCATGAATACACATCAAAAATTCCAGAATATCTTGACACAGGAATTGAGTGACTTCATCCAACGACTATGTATGGCCATGCCAGATTTCTTTGAAGAAACAGATTTGAAGGATCAAGAAACTTGGAAAAATGAGATCAAAATATTTTCCAGGAATCCTTGATGACATCAATGATGAGGATGAGGTACTCAGGAAAATGCATAAGTAGCTCGGGAGGATTGTTGGATTGGAGAATGTAATGACAAACACTCTACATAATGCAAACACTTATGCCCAAGAGAAATACATTGATCACATGTCCACGGTTAATTTGTTCCTTGCACGAGCTGTATGAGGAGGTAGTCAAAGTTTGGTTGTTGTGGACGCATTAACATGGTTCTTGAGCCTTGAACATATCTTAGGTGGTCATGAGCGCTTGCTGATGATTAATGGACTGTGGTGCATCCAACAATAAACTCTTTTAAAAATTCTATGTTATGTTAATTATGCTTTAGTTAAGAAACGATGTAACTTTTGTGAACAGACCTGAAGCTTGTTGCTTCCCGTACAAATAGGGAAACCAAGGTCATATTTTGATCATCATATCATCATCATTTCAATCCATTAGAATAGATACTAGACCATCTCATCCACTTATTCATATCAAAAGAACTCATGTTATGTATGTTTATATTTTGAGAAATATAATGGAGCAGATACATTATAACTCGTAATCCATTTTCAGTGTTAAATTTTTGTGTCGATTTCATGCTTATTTATTGCTTTGCTGTCTCTAAAGTGGTCTTTTGAAGTTGTTTAAATCTGCAAGATTTATCAAGGCACATTTGTTGTTACTGTATGGATGCTTTGATTGGTTTCTGGTTAGGTGTGAATTAAAGTCCTTTCAAATAATTTACTTTAATTGGTTTGTATTAAGGATTAAATTCCTCTTAGAGATTGGCACCCTCTTATGGTCTAAAAACCTGCATTTTTGAGACGCAACAGATTACAAATAACTCTAAAAATTTATAAGTCTATGAAACAATGTATATATTCTTGTACTTGTATATTCTATGAAACATTCCTTATTTTCTATGAAACAGTGTATATATTCTTGTACTTGTAAATATTCTTTTACTGTTATGTCTATTAAAGAAAATAGAGTTTGTCACTTCACCCTTTTTTTGTAAAGGAAATTGAGAGTATGTGAATTGTCCCAAGGAAAAGTCTTTGAAATGTTTGCATTTTAGTTTTACTAGTTTCAAATCTTCATTTTCTATGTATATAAAATTGTATGTGCTCTTTTATCTCTGTGGCTTGTGAATGTGTCATTAGAATGGGGAGTTTTAATTTCAACACCATCATTGTCCACACTTTTCATATCTATTCACTTTTTAAAGAGTACAATCATCAAAATTTTATTTTTGTTTCTTTCCCCAATTAATCTTGATTCCTTTCAGTGCAACATAGTAGGTTGCATGTTAAATTCCAAACATTTTCTTTGCATTTTTTTGTACATATTATTTTCTCAGTGCATCATTATGTAACAACAATTTCACTTCTAAGATATACAGTAAAAATAAATGAAAGCACATATTTGCTTTGTCAAGGGAAATGTATGGTGAATACCCTATGTCTTTTAGATAAGTGTAGGCCATAAGAATCATCCTTTTTTAAACATGGATTGTAAATAATTCTGAAAATTTAGAAGTCTTGGTCATTAACATTATTGTTTGCTACAATATCATCCATTGTATCATTGTCAATGTTCATATGTTCTTTCAAGTATTTAATATTATCATCATCCTCATCTTGACTTGCATCATCTTCATCATCATTGAAATTTGATTGTAGACCATCTATATTGTTACCAGATGTATTTGGATCATTATTTTCTATACCATCCATATTGTTGTCTTCCATAACATCATCTAACTCTGGATTGTTGTCTTCTTGTGCTTGAACATAACCATCTTCAACATCATCATGGATGTCAATTTATTCGATGTTCTTTAATCCCTCTCTCTCATTTTTTTGGCCATCATTGTTTTGCTTAGTATCCACTAATGCATCGTCAAATACATACCTTAATCTTGGATCATAATGTATGAGAAATATCCATTTCGGGTCCAAAATATCTTCATAGAAAAATACCTGCACATGAACGGCATACATATATTAGACGTATGTTATAATACTTTTATTGATTAATAAATACATGTATATATTCACAATAAGCTATGAATTAATAGATTAATGATCACTACCGCTTCTTGTTTGAGTTAAAGAAATACCTACTCACAATGAATTGGTAGAATGTAAGGCTCCTTATCCTCTGGTAGGAACGATGAGGAATCTATAGAAAACAATCCACTATGGGTTTCATGTCTTCATGTCCTCTCAAATGCTTCATACCATATACACTTAAAAATGAAACATTTAAAAGAGCGATAATCCAACTCGATAATTTCTTGTATTTTCCCAACATATTGTAGATTCCCTTCAATTATATTCTTATCTTTTGAGCTTGATCGATTGGATTGCTTGAAGTCAACCATGATGCCAAAATCAAAGGATTGTCTCTTTACATCTACACTTTCTACACGATAATGTCGACCATATGCCCACATTGCTGGATATTTCCTCACCTGTGAAAGACCATTTATTTCAGTGAAAACAAATATAATGAAAAATATTAAAATAGTTAATACTGTCAAAACTGTAAGGAAACAACATTTTGTAAAATTCCAACTGTACCTTTCTTTCACATCCTCTAGTTTCATCTTCTGTTATGTTTGAATCTATACTTGCATCTTCTATTTGATTTTGAATTTGATCAATAACCCATTCTAGTGTGCAATATTTTCCCCATTCCCCAAGAAGATGAGTGGGAAGTGGAGTATTCCTTGGGTTCGATTTCTTAAACCGTCTCCTTGCTTCTAGCACTTCTTCTCTCTTTTTATCATACATATCAATCCATTTGTTCATAAAGTCCATGTGGTATAGAATGAACTTGTCGAGTATAGAAATTTCGTCTACACCTATTACATGTCAACATGTTTATTTCAAACTCCAAATGTCATGCTATTAATTTGACAAATAAATTACATAGTAAATTAATGATTACAAGAAAAACAACCACACTGATCATGGATTTACTTACTAATTTGTACTTCAACACCATTAGATTATGGTTTTTCTCCATCAATAATATCTGATGCTCGTTCTTCATCCCAGATGCATGTGCCATCTTCAAAATCCTTACAAAGGAATTCACACAGGAAGAAAAATGCTTCATTCAATACATACCCTTCAGCCATGCAACCCTCTAATGTGCCTTTTGTCAGACATATCTTTTAAGAGTTTTCATATACCTCTCAAAGAAAAACATCCACCTCGTTGATACGACACCCGACAATTCAATGTCATCAACTAGGTGTATAAGTAAATGAACTTGTAGGTCCATGAAACTTGTAGGGAGCTCCTTCTCAAATACACATACAATTTCTGCAATTTCCTTCTTCCACTTTGGCACTTCATAATCATGGATCTCCTTGGAGGTCGCTCACCAAATATAAGAATAGTAAATTATTATGAACCTTTAGTCATAAATTAAAATGCAATATAATATCTCTATGTCTCACACATGAACATTTCATATAACCACATACCTTGTAAATGTTGACAATTGACTTATGGCATTCCTTAAGTCAACTATAAGACAGGAATCCCCCCTAATTGCCAATGGCATGATATGCTATCAAACACATTTATGAAAAGGTCATTAGTAATTTTTTCTCACATAACAAAATATCAAAATAAATTTAGTGCTTAATCAATGTTACCAATAAATGTTAAATGTTGATATATAATACCTTCATTAAATTATGAAAATTGTGTGTTTTAAATCCTGTGATATTTCCATCAACTGTAAAAGCTTTAGCCAATGATGACCCATAGCCAGTAGGTGTCCTTATTGAATGGATGAAATTTTTTAGTTGGTCTAGCTCTTTTTTTTCAAAATCCATGGATATTTTGCATATGTTTCATTTTCCTTGTTTGGCCACAAATGTTTTCTATCAAATTTGGTACACGAAAGAGCAATATCTCTCCTCGAAGACAAGGTGTCCTTCTCTTTGCTTGATATATGTCGAAATATATAATTTGGGACATTTTTGAAGATTTTCATAGGATCTAATAGGTGAGATATTAATAGATCCTTCCAGTAAGGGTGCTCATAAAATATGGATTTCCTTTTCATTCCTTCTGGCATATTAACTACAACTTGTTCTGGTTCTTCAATTGAATCACCTCGATCAAAAAAATCCTCCCAAGCTTTCAATTCAACATCTTCATACTTCTTAAGCCAATCACCTGGACCCATAATCATGGGAGGGCCTTTATTTTCAACTTTTCCATCAAATTGATTCTTTAGGCGATTTCTAAACCTATGATCTAGTGGTAGAAAAACCTTGTTGTTTGTGTAAATAAATTTATGCAGATCTTTAGAATATCGCCCTTGAAATTGTTCTGCACATCTTGGACATGCAAATATCCCCTTTATTTGAAGCCCTGTAATTCAATAAGTAATGTTAATAACATAAAAAAATAGTATAAAACTAAGTATGAAAGTTGGGATGAAAATAAATTATGAGTGTAAATACTAAATATTTTATCTTACCAGAACAAACACCAAGTCCTAGGAAATCATGAATAGTCCAACATAGTACACTATACAACATGAAGGACCTATTTGATGGAGGACGTGATTATGTCATACATTCTCTTATGCCTTTCCATAGGTTGCATCATCAATAAAGGAACCATGTTTTTAACTTGATGTTTCTACCTACCTGGAACAATAATTAAAGGTGCTCCTTTTCTAGCTTACTGCACTCATCCATGGAATATTGTATACTATCAATCCATCTAGCCAAACACTATAATTTGAGCTCAAGAAAGAGAATGGGTACACTCCATCAATTGCAAGACCAAACCTCATACTACAGGGTTCATCTTTGAATTTTATTGGCCATTTTTCCTCTATGTGTTTACGTTGCTTTTGGAGTCGGTACAGGTGCGCCAAGATCCATCTTCAATCTGATTCCTAACACGTACTGATCATCAACGAGTGTGCTGAGTGAATTACAGCAGACGATGCGTTGAAGATCTAGGTATAATTGGCGTAGTAAAACAACCTATGACGTGAGGACCTTTTTACATTTTGTATGACATCTCGCTACTCTTTTGCATGCGAGGGGCATTACGCGCTTGTTTTGATATTAATCTAAACATAAAATGCAATCATTTTTTACATGAATGAGCCACTCTTGCATCAATCCCCAACTCAGCCAACAGCAGGATAGCCTCTCTTTGCAGAGTTGATGGCAGCGGTATTCTCTTCAGGGAATATTTTAGTTTTTAGTGCCCTATAAGATTTGCAGAGATTAAATCAATTGAATGTTTGACTTATGATGAACATGTTTGATATGTCAATCTATACTAGGACTGTTTATATACAATATATAGTTTTAAAATCCCCTTAAAGAAATATAAACAAAGTTGATGAATGTTTACAAATTATGTACACCAGTTGACAATGCAAAGTAAGAAATAGATTTCAACTCACTTCAGTAAGTTAGTGAATCCTTTGTCTGACCAACCAAATAGTGACTTGATTTCTAATAATATTAATGTGCATGCCAGTTTTGAGGTTCTACTTGCACCCGATTTGAACACGGCTGTCTTCGTTGCTTGCTTGATGGAGTCTTTGATGTTGTTATCATCAACATTATGTTGGTGGTAATTACCCTTGATATCATCATTACTGTCAACCTTATCATCGTTATTGTCATCATTGTTTCCATCCCCAAAGAAACCTATAAGTATTTCATTCAATCCTTCTTCATGCACTACATTTTCACTATCATGATCATCATCATTAAGGCTAGGTGGTATGTCATCAGTGTATGCGACTCTCATCAGCTCTTCAAATTTCTCAGGTGGTAGTGTTCTCTTCAATCTTGCTCTTCTTGCCCTGGTATGGTTTAAAGGATGGTTTCGATCATCCCATCCAAATCTTAATAACCTAGTTGGATCTTGGGTATTAGTATGTGTTTCATCAAAATCTTATACCTTTCAACAAACACAAGCATTATTTTAATGTTTGGAAATAATTGGATAAATCATAAATTAATATCGATTTCAAGAAATGTAATCAGAAAAATATGGCTTAAAAATAAGAAGAAATAAAAAGTGTATGAACATATATACATCAATTGAATAATGGAACATTATTTACATAGACTACCCTTTTTTATACAATAATTTAAATAAAACACAATTTAACAACATAGTTTATAAAACATCGATCCACCTCCTTGTATTCTTTGGTTTTGTCCGTTGGCCAGGAGGCATACAAAGAGGCCAGTTGAGCTCATCATATATGTAATGTCTTTGTACAATCACTCGTTTGAATTGTTTCTTTCCACGACATACAGAACATCCACAAACAACAATTTTCTCAAAGTATTCATCCCATGTACTATAGTCCTAACCTACCTCTTCTTTAGTGCAATAATTTGTTGTGTCTATAGTATCCATTGTCATATCCTCTTCCACCCACTATCGTCTACGTGATTTAACAATTTTAGGTCCACGTCCACGTACATATCTTCTTCTTTTGCTAGTTGAACACTTAGGCTTTGCATTTGCTCCAATCTCCATCTAAAATAATCAACATGCATGAATTTATGTCAAGATTGGATAATACATTATAAATTTCAATAATATTGTGAAAAAATATGGACGTATCACAAAATTCCATCAGATCATTTTCTCCTAATTTAAGTCAAAATTTGAGTACCTGATGTCCCGCTTCATCCGTTGTGTCCTCATTTGATATGACACGATTTGTTGCCATGGCCTCGTCTCGCCCCTATAATACACAACATAGTAAATAATGTTTAGTACATCAATTATATCATTTCAACGAGTATGCTATCCAACACAAAAACCTCACTTTAGTCATATATTTGACATATTGATATCTCCTCTGTTGTAGCATTTGTGAATTCATAAACATCTTCTTACTTCTATTGTATCTACAAATTATGTTGTGTCATCTATTTCCACCCACTTTGCTCTCAACGATTTAGTATTTCTATGCCATTCACATCCTCTCTCCATGGCCTCCTCTGTGAATAAAAATTATGCACATAAGCTTTCACTGCACTACCACCTAGAAGGAAGAAGCAACTTGTGGGACTGTGGTAAAAACCGCTCTACCACACTGAGTTGATGAAGGAGCCGCAGGATAGCGGTGGTCATTGCATTGTCGCATGCGAATGGTAGAAGACTTGTGGGAGTCATTGCAACACCGCTAGGAATAGAAGGAAGACTCTTGGTGCCACAAAAGCTTTCACCGCACTACCACCGAGAAGGATGAAGCACCTTGCGAGACCGCGGTAAAAACTACTCTACGGCACCGAGCTGATGAAGGAGCCACATGACAATGGTGGTCACAAAAACAAGGAAGGAATTGGAATTATTTCCAACACTCTAGATCCTATGATACACAACAATGAAAATAGTCACTATACAACAATGATAGGTGCTCAATTAGGTGCACTTGGCACCGCCTTAGGCACCCCAAACAAATTACATTAACGACCAAAAGTCAGCGCTAAAGTTTGCATTAACTAACACTGACTAAAGTGCCGACTACTGAATCAAAATCAAAAAATTTCCCCGCAGCGAAGAATCGGATGACAAAGGGAAATTGATAGAAGGAAGAGGCGAGCTACCACGACAGCGATGAAATTCAATTCTGCGACCACCATAGGTAAAGGAGTTACACAATTTTTTTCTTGGTTGCGTTGTAATTTCGCCTCTTTGTGTGCATTTGAATTCATGATTGTTGTTTTGCGGTTAGGTGGCTAACCTCTATCTGAGCAACACCTCTAAGAATTGTCCCATCATTACATGGAGATTATGCAAAACCAGCGAGAAACCAGCTCACCCTACTCATTTGAGGATTTGGATCAAAATAGTATTATAGCACAAAGCAGATCTGCCTCCTATATTCTCCACAACGAGGTATCGAGAATGAGTGAAGGAAATGGAGAAAATCGGGGTGGGTTCAGTCAGCTGGCGACAGCGCTAAAATAAATAAACAGCAGTTTTTCCCGGGTTCGCCATAGTCACCGATGCCATGAAAAATTCATGCAAGATTGCATTATGAAATAGTTTTCATGATAACGTTATCAACACTAAGCAAACCCAGTGAACATATTTTCCCACAAAAAAAAAATTTCATACCACAAAGTGGACAAAAACTTTCATACCTGACAGTGTGTACTTCATTTGCCTCCATAGACTGGACGAAAATAATTTTCCCTAGGTCCCCTCAAAATTTCAAGCAATAGAAGGAAGCGGGCATTGTCAGCAGACTCTGGCCCCAATGAGGTAATTCGTTGTCAATTTATAGATTTGTAAATGTTTCCATTATTTCTTTGAATTTTAATTTTTAGTTTTTTATTTCTAAATTTAAAAGAAGAAATATAATTTTAATATATATATATATATATATATATATGGACTTGAGACTGACAAAGATAAAGAGGAATTGCAGTTTTTAGTTTCTTATTTCTAAATTTAAAAGAAGAAATATAATTTATATATATATAGGGACATGCGACTGACAAAGATAAAGAGAAATTGGCTTCCATATTGGGGGTAGAGGTAGTTAACAAAATGGTTAATGTGGACTGGACAATGCTTGCCAGATACATAGAAAAATAATCTGGTAACACCCCTCAAACATTGCAAACAAATCAATTGTGTCAAAGGGAATCAATTGATTCCCTAACTAGTCCTGGATTGAGCAAAAGATCCAGGAGGAAATTAGTGATAGTAAAATCTAAGAATGTGGAACATGGAGCAGAGACTTCCAATGTCCCAACCAGTCCTGGGACACAGACTTCTTCCACCATGCCATGTTATCAATCTTGCATTGGTAGCTACAATACGAAGATAGAATACAAGGTGGTTTCAGGGGAAGTCTGAATGAAGGATGTTGGGAAAATGTTTGTGAATAGGTTGAAGGAATCATGCCTTCAATGGTTCAAAGACCATCTACATTTTCCATTCTCAAAGATACCCATGCAATTGAAAAAAGTAGTTATCCATGACATGGAAGCCCGGGGAATTTTTGGCGGTGAGGATACGTAAAGAAGATAAAGCTAATTTCTCAAGCGCAGAGATTTGATTTTTGACAAACAAAGAATAAAAATCCCCTCTTGAGGGTAAGAAGGCTGACCAATTGATATAGAAGTGTGTGAAAGTATGGAAGAGCTTGTAAAAGCATATGAGAAGTCGATGCCGCGGAGAGTCCGATTGAGGAAATGCGGCGGTCATTTGAATTTTCTCATAGATATATCAAATTTATTAAGCGATATTTAAATTTTATTTGTGCATAGTTAAATTGAATTAGTATATATTTCAGGACAAGGCCTCCAAGGCTAGGCTTGAGAAACTTTGTGCCAATCATCACAGTGGCCAGAAAGGTTTACAGGCCTTGATCTATACATTTGTAAGTATATTTGATATGTTAAATGATATTTTTTTTTATTTCCTAGGAAAAAGTAGATAATTGCATATTAATTAGTTTAACTAATCCATGTGCCATGTTTTGACAGGAGGAGAAATATGGCCACCATCCAAAGCAATTTGAAAAGAATATGTTACAAAACAAAAAGTGGAACAATTTTGTAATCTAGATGGAGAATGAGGTATCGATAGTTGAGTTTCAATAACTTAGTTGGATATTGTCCCCGGTATTATGTGTCAATTTGCATCTCTTGTGTTGAGTTGTTCCCCAGTGATCGTGGGATGAGTAAATAGAGCTCAAATCTTATGATTACAAGATGACCATTTGTGTGCATGAATAAATAGTAGAAGGATGTAGATGAACTCAATTCATCTAAATTTATGCCTCTTGGTAGGTATTCCTCTTGAATCTCTAATATCAGGTGCCTGAGACTTCCCTATAGCTTTTACCTTTCATTTTCGCCTTTCCTCTTCACTATCAGACTCATCTCCTTTTACCTTATCTACATTTCTGGCTTCAGCTTCTAATTCATCCCATGTTTTACCTTCCTCCTCTTCAAAATTTTCTTCTTCTTCTTCTTCGTCCTCCTCTGGCTCCACAATAGATTCATCGTCTAAACCTTCCTCATCTGGTTCTGATTCCTCTTCTACATCAGATGGTTCATATCCTTGATCTGACTCTTCTAAATTATTAGAATCAGAATCACTAGCTTCCACACTCAAAAATTCCCAACCACCATCTTCAATAAATTTATTTGGATCATCAGTAATAGTCTTCAAAATTGGCCGCCAGTTCAAGTTCATTCTGCTTTCATAATACTTTATATCCATGGAGTTGACCCATTTCGCGTGCCATCAGAGATTGAAGATGGCCGTTACGTATTGGAGTATCTGCTTGAAGTCTTTGGAAACAATAGCCATATCAAATTCCTTTTTCCCTAGTTCTACTCTCTCAAGGTTAACAATCTCAATCTCACTAATAGTGATTACTAAGAAAGATAATTCCACCAACTCTACCAAATAGTTTACCATAGGAACAATAAAAGCAGAGGCTTTGAAAGGAACTCCATGAAAACCAAGCTCTCTAAATGGTATATCAAACTCTAGTTCAAAATATTTTAGATGAGGTTGCTCCCATAGATCTCTTACTCGCTTGACAAATCCTTGAAACTCTAACTTCTTAATATTCAAAAGATAAATGGAATATCCTCAACACCCAGTAGAGCTATCCATAAAAGCTAACTAAAAACACAAACGTGCTCCCACACACAATGGCCTAATGGTTGGTTGTCATAGAAGTCAAACTACCAAAGTAACAACACTGATTGAGTTAACATATATGCATCATTTGCATAAACAACTGAAATGTGTAACAAATGTTAATCAATACATTGAATTTTGAGATGCGTTGAAATAATAAAAAAACATGTTTTAGGGAAAATATTAGCAGTGTGGGGGAAGAAAGCATTAACCCTAATAAAATCATTTTATGTTGTTCTTGATACACCATCTGTAAGTTTTCCTTGGATGACAGTACTTAATTTCTATATGTTGTACCCCTTAAATGTCCCACATGTTACAAATATGGAATAACAATGCACAAATTTGTATCGAGTCCAAAGGCCAAGGCATTCTGAATAAGGGTAGCCAAACTTGATAAGGATGTAGTCACTATTACACATATTGAAAATCCATAATAGTCATGTAAAGACAACTGCCTGTGAAAACCATAATAAATCAAATTATGCACATTCAAATCTAAGTTTGAAAGCTTGCATTTTAGTCCATGCATCTAAGTCCTTGTTGAAGATTGAGGACCGTGTCAATAACAAAGCTAGAATAACTCTCCTTAAACCATAGCTAGTTTTAAAGTGTAGCGTTTCCAAATTCAAATCCACTTCTTAGCTAAGGAAAGGAGGTAGGATTGTTAGGTGCTACCTCAAATAGAGAAGGCCATAGAAAACATTGAAATAGAAGATCCAATAAGTGAGACGACATAGCTGTAGACCATAGATAATCAAAATTCTTGCAATGCATAGATGCTTATGGCTTGTGATACAAACAAAAGATGCTTACACATTGGATGCATATATCCTCATCAAAATGACTAGAAATAAATTTCAAATTTTAGGCAAACTATGACAAGAAAAGAAAATAGTCATAAAA
>VDFB02165836.1:0-24089 GCA_007258455.2 Sequoia sempervirens | reverse complement strand
TGGAGAAAAATATGGGAAGTTACACTTTTAGTGGAGCATTCATTCGGGGAAATTATGGTGATTGCATGTGAAAATAGAAAAAGATCCTCTTGTAACTGAAATTCGACCACTTTCTTTTGAATGCATAATTAACTGATAGTTTGGGGGGCGACTGGTCTGTGAGAATTGGCATTTATTGCATGAAAATATCTCTTTTTTGTGGTGAATATTAAAAATATCTCAAAAACTCATAGAGGGGTTGGTGCCAAACATAATGGAAGTGCTTTGGTACCTACAGGAGGAGAGAAAAGGAGAGCAACGGGGAAGGTGGAAAAACATTGAACCTCTGCTGAGTGGTAGGCAGGAGGAGAAGGCTACATGCCTAGTCTATGTTTTGACGAAAGCGAAGGGAAGTGGGGAAGGCATCGGGTGCTTGTGGAGGAAGAACATGATTAGGGGGAGGGCAGCAAACGTTTGGAAGGGCATCAAAAGAGGGCACGAAGGAGGGAGATCGAGGGGGAAACTAGATCCCCAAATTGCATCTAGAATTCTAGGTAACTCGTAGTAATGCTTCATTTCGAATGGAATGCATTGATATAGTCTTAGAGATTATTAACAAGCTCTGGAAAACATAAGCATACTAGAAGCTCGGCTTCATAGAATCTAAGAGATTATGTTTTACCGTGCTGAATACTTTTCATGTCGTCTAATCTTGTAAGATCATACCAGTTCATAAATGGTATGAAATCCGTAGTGGGTTGTTTTCTTTTATGACTTTGGTTTTATTGACTTGGAACAAGTCTAACTACGATTTGTTTGGTCTTCAATGTTCTTTGTGGCATTTTCCTTGGGAAAATGGTTTGCTTGCCTTGTCTTTGCTTAGCCTTTTTGCATGTGTAATCTCTATGACTGTTTTGATGTCGTATCCCATATGGAGGTCTTCTAGTGCATCAGATATTTCTGTGGTCATTTTTCCTCGGTCTCTACCCTCTCTGTAATCGAGCTCCCTGATTTCAAACTGACTTAGTGAACCTTACTTTAGCGAGAGCCTATCTTTCAAATTATTTCATTTAGCCTCACCAATAAACTCCTCAAGAACATTGTCCCTGTCTTAAACGATGGAGATGGTTCGCATCTCTCAGAACAATTTCTCTTACAATAATCTTGGAGATGAATTTAGATGTTTATGGCAATCAAAACTGACTTGGAAGTTCTTAGCAACTCTAATAGTTGTACCGGAGGCCATGTTTATCTAACCAAATGCAACCGCTAACCTTCACCATGGTGGAAGATAAATGATTATTTTTTTCTTCCCTTCTTCTGCGTCAAGTAAAAGTCTTGAGTTTAGTATTTAACCTGTCACAGCAGCAACACTTGAACATAGAAGGGTGGGAATGTTTAAAAGCTTGTTGTTTCTCATTAGCAATTTGTCACAGCCACAACACGTGAACATGGTGGGATGTATGGATTTAAATAACCTCCCTGGTTCTTGGCAACTTGTCACATCTGCAACACTTGAAAATAGAATGTTGTAGAGGTTTAAATAATCTCCTTGATTCTCTTTGTAGATTCGATTAAGTGAGGAACGACTGTAACCTAAGTCATTATCTAAAGATTATGACTTTAAATTGACATGCATATTTGTTCAGTTCCTGTGCATTGCCAGCTGTAGAATAATATTTGAAGACAATAGTAACCCTGAGCGAACTGATTGTTAGTGAATCTCCTTCCCTATGATTGACGGCAAAATTGATTCTAACTTTACCAACTGAAGGATTTTGTTACTTTTCCTTCATGTCAACCACATGTTATCTGTACTCTATTGTTTTTCCTTAATCGCATTGTTATGGGAGAATGGCCTATATAATTCATGTATCTGTGTATCTCAATGTTACCGCCTCTTGGCCAAGTACAAGTCTACTTATCTTGCCTTGTGAGTTTACATCAGGTACTTTGATATCACATGAATTATCTCTAGTTTGCGTGGATTCACTTTTATATACTTAAGCTCAAATTGGATAATATAAAGATAAGGATTCAATGGTAGCTATGTGTCAAACGTATAGAGCTTAATTAATGTCATTTGCACAGTTATGGCGCATAGGGAACTTTAGTTGCCACTGTTAAGAAACAATATGTAGCATGTGCGTAATGACTATAGTGAACTTTATCCCTTGAGTATGTTTGAATCAGCCACTTCTAGAAGTTAAACTTTTGTATTGTATATTTTCTTTATCATCGGCGTCCTAGTAATTGGGTTATAATGTATAGATAAATATATGTAAGTATATATAAATATATACTTATGTATAAAGTGGAAGGAATACATATGTGTATATATTTATGTAAATATGTGTTTATATATTTAAATGCATAGGGCATGAATGGATTTCTTGTATCACAATTTAGTTCATGCATTCTTATGCTTGAAAGAGATTGGCTAGGGATTTAGATTTGTTAGTTGGGGTGGAATTAATGTATAATCATTTCCTTATAAAGAACTAGAGTATCCAAAGGCATGAGAGCATTGATTTAATTGGAAATCTTGGTTATCCTCGAGTGATGGGAATTTTGCAATGATTAAGTGTATACCTTGTTATTTTTAATATAACACTTCATCATATAAGCGTTTACTTATCAAGATATTGGCATAAGATGGTGAGTGAGAGGTTGTAAAAGTCGTCACCTTGATGAAGTCTTTAGGTTAATAAACCTTAAACTCTATCCATTATTTCTTTTAATGATTTCTTAGAGCTATACTTGAATATGAGAGGAATTTTGAGGATGAATACGATGATGCTTCTATAATAGTTGTGCATTATGATTCGTTATATAAGTAGATATTGTTGGAAGTTGCGAAGGTTTGATTTTTGCAATTGATATTGAAGTGGGTGGATTTTGTTAATCTTGATTGAGTTTGAAGAATTTGATGCGATGTTTTTCACTATTTGTTCTACTGTTGTCACCTTGATGGAAACCATTGTGTAGATAATTTGTTGTCTTCCAGAGGATAGAGGGGATATGATTTTTATTTTATATTTTTGCAAGGGTTGGTATGGGGGCCGACGACCTAGGAGGATCGCCTTGGGTAACCCATATCAAGCCCGGTGTATTTATTGAGTTTAATGTTGTTTCACCTGAAAGTGGGTGGTTTTATGATTTTGTCTAGTACTTTGATGATGGTTGATCTTGCACTTGGATTGTTTTTATGTGCCTTGAGCCTTGCATTTGAATGTGGTTTTCGTTACTTTGAAGTTCTAGCGCGAGATGGTGCATGCCTCTCTTGGTGCAGCTATTTTATTGGATTACATTTCTTGAGCAAGTTGGCTTTCCATTTGAGTTTTTGAGATATGTTGTTAGTAGGGGAGTGGTTCTTCATGGGGGCCGGCACACAAAGTGGTGCCTGGGTAACTCATGTGGAATTAGTCTAATAAGTGAAAACTAAATTAGTGAATTAGGGAAATGGGTAGTCTAAAATATTTAACTTGATAATTATGCCTCGCTCATGGACTCAAGGGCTAGTTCAGATTTGGGAATGAGTCGAGAAGGCCTGGAATGGCAAGATCGTTATCTTGTCTTTATGAAAGATAATCGATTCCGCATTATATTGCATGTGGGGCCGGGTTTCGTAAGAGGTCACTAGGGTAACCCAAATTGGGGGCCGGGGCCTAGGAAGATTCACTAGGGTAACCCATGCAACATTGCGATGACACTCTTCCTTTAACAACCATGCATGTCTTGTTTCCCTCTATGTTATTCTTGGGCCTTTGGAAGCACATGTTGGCATTTGTATGTTGATGTTTTATTGGTTATTCCTTATGTTGGGCACATCTTGTGTTGGTTATATCTTGTGCTGTGATTGCCTTATGTTATTGTGGATCTTGTTGTGAAGTCTTGTATCCTTGTTTTGTATGATGGTTTAGTTGGGATTCCTTCTTGTCATCTCTTAGCACTCCAGGGGTGGGCCTTCAGTCCACATGGCTGAGTGGGAAGGTGCCATGCACCCCATTGGGTCCCTAGTTTCCATCTAGCAAAACGCTGTACCTTTGCAAGTGACTCGAAGTTGGATCCCAGTTGGATCCAAGATTGCTTTGTAATTCCTGCCATTTCCAAATGTATCATTCCATTTTATTGTATCTTCCTCATTCATGTTGGAAGGCATTGCAATATTGTAATCCTTGATTAATATATTGTCCATGTCCATGTTATCTTATAGTTACTGGTGTATACTTACCTTCCATGTGATGTAATGATGTTGTGAAAAGTAATGCAGTCATGTAAACCCGAGGGATATGTTATATGTAGATCATGCTTAGTTTCATTTACAGATGTAAGATTATTATGATGTATGTTAGTGCTGGAAAAATTAATTTGGTGCCATAAATATTGTATGTATTAGTAGCGCTTTGTGTTATTTGGCGGGCATTATGCTTTGGTATCAGAGTGTAGGTTCATACACTGGGGCACTATGAGCCCATTGTGTTGACCTAGCTGCTCGTACTCATAAGGGTGTGTCAATCTGTTTGTGTAGTCTGTACTTGGTTGCCCTAGTTTGTCTCCGAGTGATGTAGGTTCAATGGTGCAGAAATCCGGTGGAATGGATAGGACCCTTAGTGTAGTGCGCAATGCACCGATATCCTTCCTACTGGAAATGCATTTTGGAACTCTTGTGTTACCCTTGAGTTGCTTTGTGGTGTCTCTGGTGTGAAGTGAATTTGAGTGTGTATGCAGTGTATGTGTGTTAAATATGAAATTATGTGTGTTTTGAAGTGATAATTATGTTTCTATTCTGAAAAGGCCATAAATTATGATCTTGTGACACATATATTGTGAGATTTTGCATTGAGTAATGAATAGAATGTAGTACATGATGTTTAAATGATGAAGTTTAACCAGAAATGTGTATCTTGGCAATGAATTAGCATGAATAACTGGTGCTAATGTGTTATGTTTCCATCTTAGTTTATGATTTTCAGGTAGTCGGCTTCGAATCTTGATGATGAAGGTAATTAATTGGTTATGTTTAACATGTGGACTTAATACTATGGTTGCATCTGATTAGTAATTGTTATTGATGATTGTTTATGATGTATCACTAATTGTAGAGTGTTAGAAGGATGATGTCGTATCACTCATTTATGAGAGGCATACGGCACGACAATTCCCTCTACACTAGGTTGATTTGATATATATATATGGTGTACACAATGTTTGCTTTTATGCAGGATTGCAGGTAGTAAGCCTCGATTCCACCTGCTCTGGCAGGACTGGGTGAGCCTCATGAAACCCAATGGGAATAATGTGGAAAAATAGAGTTGACAAGAAGGTTTCCCAACTTTTCCATCATCCTCGACGAGAATATGTACCCCCTCTGTGTAACCCAGTCGGTATGGTTTTTATGTTTTGTCAATTGTCTTGGTTGTTCCACTTTTTGGATTGTGTTGTAGTGTTGATATCATGATTATAATGTTTAACTTGTGATGACATGTCGTTAGTCATTTTCATCTTCGATTACTTGACTTTTGATGAATCTTATAATTGTGAATGCTTCGTTTAACCATGCGACTTCCAGGAGTAAGTCGGATCTAAGGGGGGGAGAATGTAATACCCCCTCTACACTTCGTCTTGACCATGAAGTCGTATGTGATTTGGTCTCTCCTTTAGAGATAATTGTTTGATAGCATGCTGTGAATAATGTGATTGATTAGTGCCCTTGTTTGATTGTTTTGTTAACTAGGAATCAGTGGATTTAAAAGGCTTCGTGATAAGCTCTTATATGAATGAAGGATAAAATCAAATAATGTGGTTTTGGGTCAATTAATATTTGGATTAATTATTATATTAACCATAAAGTTAATTGAAGTTATAGGTATTGTGATAGTTGAATACAATATTTTATATATTTAAGGTATTGATTAAATAACTGCTTTAATTATATATATATATAAATACATAATGATTGTGGTGCATAATAATTTAAAAATGAAAACAAATATCTTGATGGATAACCGAAGTGGGTAAGGAAGTACTTGGTGGTTACACTCTTAGTGGAGAAAAATATGGGAAGTTACACTCTTAGTGGAGCTTTCATTCGGGGAAAATTATGGTGATTGCATGTAAAAAAAAAAAAATCCTCTTTAACCGAAATTCGACCACTTTCTTTTGAATGCGTGATTAACTGATAGTTTGGGGGGCGACTGGTCTGTTACAATTGGCATTTACTGCATGAAAATATCTCTTTTTGTGGTGAATATTAAAAATATCTCGAAAAAAACTCATAGAGGGGTCGGTGACAACATAATGGGAAGGGTTTTTTTGGTGCGGCAGAGGAGGAGAGAAGAGGAGAGCAACGGGGAAGGTGGAAAAACATTGAACCTGTGCTGAGTGGTAGGCGGGAGAAGAAGGTTATGTGCCTCGTCTATGTTTTGAAGAAAGCGAAGGGAAGTGGGGAAGGCATCGGGTGCTTGTGGAGGAGGAACGTGCTGAGATCAGGGGGAGGGCAGCAAACATTTGGAAGGGGATCAAAAGAGGGCACGAAGGAGGGAGATCGAGGGGGAAACTAGATCCCAAAATTGCACCTGGAATTCTAGGTAACTCTGGTATTACGTTTCCTTACTTCCTAAATGGCAATGCATCGATATAGTCTTAGAGATTATTAACATGCCTTAAAACATAAGCATACTGGAAGTTCTGTCTGTAGAATCTAAGAGATTATGTTTTACCGTACTGAATGCTTTTCATGTCGTCTAATCTTGTAAGATCATACCAGTTCATAAATGGTATGAAATCCGTAGTGGGTTGTTTTCTTTTATGACTTTGGTTTTATTGACTTGGAACAAGTCCGACTACAATTTGTTTGGTCTTCAATGTTCTTTGTGGCATTTTCCTTGGGAAAATGGTTTGCTCGCCTTGTCTTTGCTTAGCCTTTTTGTATGTGTAATCTCTATGACTGTTTTGATGCCGTATCCCATATGGAGGTCTTCTAGTGCATCAGATATTTTTGTGGTCATTTTTCCTCGGTCTCTGCCCTCTCTGTAATCGAGCTCCCTGATTTCAAACTGACTTAGTGAACCTTACTTTAGCGAGAGCCTATCTTTCAAATTATTTCATTTAGCCTCACCAATAAACTCCTCAAGAACATTGTCCCTGTCTTAAATGATGGAGATGGTTCGCATCTCTCAGAACAATTTCTCTTACAATAATCTTGGAGATGAATTTAGATGTTTATGGCAATCAAAACTGACTTGGAAGTTCTTAGCAACTCTAATAGTTGTACCGGAGGCCATGTTTATCTAACCAAATGCAACCGCTAACCTTCACCATGGTGGAAGATAAATGGTTTTTTTTTTCTTCCCTTCTTCTGTGTCAAGTAAAAGTCTTGAGTTTAGTATTTAACCTGTCACAGCAACAACACTTGAACATAGAAGGGTGGGAACGTTTAAAAGCTTGTTGTTTCTCATTAGCAATTTGTCACAGCCGCAACACGTGAACATGGTGGGATGTATGGATTTAAATAACCTCCCTGGTTCTTGGTAACTTGTCACATCTGCAACACTTGAAAATAGAATGT
Organism: Sequoia sempervirens; assembly: GCA_007258455.2. NCBI lineage: Eukaryota > Viridiplantae > Streptophyta > Pinopsida > Cupressales > Cupressaceae > Sequoia > Sequoia sempervirens. The sequence continues at coordinate 16,540 of VDFB02165836.1, read as the reverse complement.
TGTAGAGGTTTAAATAATCTCCTTGATTCTCTTTGTGGATTCGATTAAGTGAGGAATGACTGTAACCTAAGTCATTATCTAAAGATTATGACTTTAAATTGACATGCATATTTGTTCAGTTCCTGTGCATTGCCAGCTGTAGAATAATATTTGAAGACAATAGTAACCCTGAGCGAACTGATTGTTAGTGAATCTCCTTCCCTATGATTGACAGAAAAATTGATTCTAACTTTACCAACTGAAGGATTTTGTTACTTTTCCTTCATGTCAACCACATGTTATATGTACTCTATTGTTTTTCCTTAATCGCATTGTTATGGGAGAATGGCCTATATAATTCATGTATCTGTGTATCTCAATGTTACCGCCTCTTGGTCAAGTACAAGTCTACTTATCTTTCCTTGTGAGTTTACATCAGGTACTTTGATATCACATGAATTATCTCTAGTTTGCATGGATTCACTCGAATATACTTAAGCTAAAATTGGATAATATAAAGATGAGGATTCAATGGTAGCTATGTGTCAAATGTCTAGAATTTAATTATTGTCATTTGCACAGTTATGGCGCGTAGGGAACTTTAGTTGCCACTGTTAAGAAACAGTATGTAGCATGTGCGTAACAACTATAGTCAACTTCATCCCTTGAGTATGTTTAAATCAGCCACTTCTAGAAGTTAAACTTTTGTATTGTATATTTTCTTTATCATCGGCGTCCTAGTAATTGGGTTATAATGTATAGATAAATATATGTAATTATATATAAATATATACTTATGTATAAAGTGGAAGGAATACATATGTGTATATATTTATGTAAATATGTGTTTATATATTTAAATGCATAGGGCATGAATGGATTTCTTGTATCACAATTTAGTTCATGCATTCTTATGCTTGATTTGATAGCTCGAAAGAGATTGGCTAGGGATTTAGATTTGTTGGTGGGGGTGGAATTAATGTATAATCATTTCCTTATAGGGAACTAGAGTATCCAAAGGCATGAGAGCATTGCTTTTATTGGAAATGTTGGTTATCCTTGAGTGATGGGAATTTTGCAATGATTAAGTGTATGCCTTGTTATTTTTAATATAACGCTTCATCATATAAGCATTTACTTATCAAGATATTGGCATAAGATGGTGAGTGAGAGGTTGTAAAAGTCGTCACCTTGACGAAGTCTTTAGGTTAATAAACCTTAAACTCTATCCATTATTTCTTTTAATGATTTCTTAGAGCTTTACTTGAATATGAGAGGAATTTTGAGGATGAATAGGATGATGCTTCTATAATAGTTGTGCATTATGATTCGTTATATAAGTAGATATTGTTGGAAGTTGCGAAGGTTTGATTTTTGCGATTGATATTGAAGTGGGTGGATTTTGTTAATCTTGATTGAGTTTGAAGAATTTGATGCGATGTTTTTCACTATTTGTTCTACTGTTGTCACCTTGATGGAAACCATTGTGTTGATAATTTTTTGTCTTCCAGAGGATAGAGGGGATATGATTTTTATTTTATATTTTTGCAAGGGTTGGTATGGGGGCCAACGACCTAGGAGGATCGCCTTGGGTAACCCATATCAAGCCCGGTGTATTTATTGAGTTTAATGTTGTTTCACCTGAAAGCAGGTGGTTTTATGATTCTATCTAGTACTTTGATGATGGTTGATCTTGCACCTGGATTGTTTTTATGTGGCTTTGAGCCTTGCGTTTGAATGTGGTTTTTGTTACCTTGAAGTTCTAAGCATGAGATGGTGCTTGCCTCTCTTGGTGCAGCTATTTTATTGGATTACGTTTCTTGAGCAAGTTGGCTTTCTATTTCAGTTTTTGAGATATGTTGTTAGTAGGGGAGTGGTTCTTCATGGGGGCCGGCACACAAAGTGGTGTCTGGGTAACTCGTGTGGAATTAGTCTAATAAGTGAAAACTAAATTACTGTATTAGGGAAATGGGTAGTCTAAAACACTTAACTGTATAAATTATGCCTCGCTCATGGACTCAAGGGGCCAGGTTCAAACTTGGGGATGAGCGAGAAGGCTAGGAATGGAAAGATCAATATCTTGTCTCTTTGAGAGATTATCGATTCCACATTGGATTACATGTGGGGCCAGTTTTCATAAGAGGTCACCAGGATAACCCAGGATGGGGGTCGGGGCCTAGGAAGATTCGCCAGGGTAACCCATGCAACATTGCGATGACACTCCACCCTTTAACAACCATGCATGCTTTGTTTCCCTATATGTTATTCTTGGGCCTTGAAGCACATGTTGGCATTTGAAGTGTTACGTCTTACTGTTTATTCCTTATGTTGGGCACATCTTGTGTTGGTTATATCTTGTGCTAAGATTGCCTTATGTTATTGTGGATCTTGTTGTGAAGTCTTGTATCCTTGTTCTGTATGATGGTTATTGTTGGGGATCCTTCTTGTCATCTCTTAGCATGGGGGGTGGGCCTTCGAGTCCACGTGGTTGGGTGGAATGTGCTATGCACCCCATTGGGTACCCAGTTGTCGATCGAGAAGTGTGAAATTGTACCTTGCAGTGACTCCTGAGTTGTACCAGAGTTGGATCCAGTATTGCAGCTTTGTACTCCTTCATTTCATATGTATCATTCTATTTTATTGTATCTTCCCCATTCATGTTGGGAAGCGGCATTGTAATATTGTAATCCTTGATTAATGTATTGTCCATGTCCATGTTATCTTATAGTTACTGGTGTATACTTACCTTCCATGTGATGTAATAATGTTGTTGTGAAAAGTAATGCAGTCTTGTAAACCCGAGGGATTTGTTATATGTAGTTCATGTTTAGTTTTCATTTCATGTGATGTATGATTATTATGATGTATGTTAAATGCCGAAAAAATAAATTTTAAGCCAACATGGCTAGTATCCTTTGTGGTTATTTGGTGAGGCATTTATTGTCATATCATAATATCCATATCATCAAATAAAGTAGCATAGTCATCAAGTAGTCTAAACTATCCAATCCACCAATCCAACCAATAAACAGTAACTATAAAAGTCTTAAGTATCAAGCAAAACCACAAAAAGTATCAAGTCCAAACAACAACATGAGGGGTATTACATATTCTTATCTTGTGTTGATAATGAGAAACATTGTTGAGAGTACAAGTGATTTATAAATAACAAAAGGTTACACCAGATAGAACTATCTCTTAGCTTTAATATAAAGATTGTGTATACTTAAGTGGAATTTTTGGTACTATTATCACTACTCATCATGGAACACAAAATTATTTTTAGCTTCATATAATAATTCTTACATACGAAGCGATGAGGTCATTGTAATAGTCATTCTATATACAACATAATATATTTTATATTTATTAAAATATGGTTTTCTTAATAAGAGATCAAAATATGATGGAAAGATCTTTGAAGTGATGGAAGTGATGAAAATCCTAGGAAATGGCACCGAAAATGGTCTTGCTTCCTCTATAGGTGGCTATATGTCCTCTTCCACTAAAGATAGTAATCATGAGGCAGTGGACGAGGATCCTAATTCTGACCTATCTATAGTGTTGGACATGACAAAATTGAAGGTTAGCTCTCTTGTGTGCTCTTTAGGGGTGGTTAAATTTGACTCTTTCATTTCAAATCTTTTTTCTAGTGATGGTTCCCTTTTAGAGGATGCTAAAGTTTCCCCTATCTCCTCTAAGGATTATTTTTGGACTCAAGAATAGGATGAGGAAGATATTCTATCCTCTATAAATTGCGATCCTCATGTTGGCTTTCCAAAGGTTGATACCTAGGCTTGTTATGGGCTTGTTGAGGAGGACAAGTTTCTTCTTGATAAACTTATTGAGTCTCATCTGGAGGCACACAAGGGTGTGGTTGCAATTTTTATGGAGAAACCACATAATACTACTTTTTTTATAGGTATCAAAAAGGGTTTTCTTCTCCCTATTGATTATGAGAGGGGTGTTGTTTCCCCTTCTCCTATTGAGGTTCGTTCTCCTCTTTTTTCTCTTTCAACCCCCAAAGTATTTGAAATTCTTTGTGAGGGGAAGGCTTACAAGGCTAGGATCATTAGTCCTCTTGCAACTATTGTTTCTTCCTCTCCTATTGTTTTCCTACCTTAAAACCCTAGGGTGGTGGATGAACATTGTGTGAAGGAAGTGTGTGATACAGCTAACCTGCAATTAGGTAATGAATCAGAGGTTATATTTGGAAAATCCACCAATTCTATTGAGGATGCATAGATCCCAATTTGTATTCCTAATTCTCTTCTTTTTGAGTCATTGGATTGGCTTAACAACTCTCTTGTTGGGAGTTTTTGTGGAATCTTCACAATATCAATGTTGTCAGGAGATGGGTTCTTTAGGTTTGGAAGATTATAGCCCATGTTGAGGTAACTACTATGTTGAATGGTTTCTTTCTCTTTTCCTTTCCCTACATAGAAGATTGTTCAAGGGTCCTTCTAGATGGCCCCTAGTTTCCTAGCTCAAACGGCCTTAGTTTTCAAAAGTGGTTTCCTAGTTTCAACCCAATTATAGACACTTTCAAGTTTCCTATATGGGTTTGTTTTCTAGGGTTGCATTTTTTTGGAATGAAAACATTTTTATGAGTATTTCTAATTCTTTGGGTATTATTGTAGTATTGATAAGATCACCAAATCCATGTGAAACATTTTCTTTTTGCTATATCTTGTGTGTTCATGGAGAATAATATTGTTCTTCCTACTAAGATTACCTTATCTTCAAAAATTGGTAAGTTGGTGTACAATAGATTTATTATGAAGACTCTTGAGTTATTTTCCATTCTTGTGGTAAAGTGAGTCATGCCTCCACTACTTGCTTGAGCAATAATAAAAACCACTTTGTTTGGAAGAAAAAGGAAAAGATACCATCTTTTGTGGATGATTATACTACTCCCTTTGTACAATTTTAGAAATAATTTTTAATGGAAATCCCCCTTTACCTATGTTGGATTCTTTTGTTGAAACTTTCAGGTTAGAATTTGGTTTTGTAAGCGGTATGGTATCTTCTACCTATAAAAAGGGAAGAAAAAATTTGTGGAGAGGAAATTAAATGAAAGAAAATGAATGCAATTCATAATGATATGAAAAAGAGGATAAGATGCACCTATATTCCTTATTTCATTAGGAAAAAGAGATCCCCTATGACAAGATTGAGTTTCAACCATTACGCAAGTCAACCTTGAAGGAGATCTTGGTATCTTCCTTATGACCTAGGATGGGTTAAATCAACCTAAATTGCACTATTGGAAGATAAATGGAAAATACTAAATGAATGCAATTATGTAATGTAACATACAAAACTCTAAATTAAAATTTAATCTAACAAAAAAAAAAAAAGCAATTAGAGATCTAAGAAGGGTGTGATTTTATGCACCTGTCAAAAAAGGTTGTGTTGAGTTCCCATTGGTACTCATTCACCAAAGGGAAAATGGGTCTTGCTATAGGGGTTGAAAGATTGCTTTCACAATCCTCTATTCCTATGTCCACACTCTCAATTCATTTAGGTTTCATAGTCATAATTTCATAAAAGAATTCTAAAAGTGAGTTTATATGGTTTGATGAAAATGTTGACAATTTTTGCAACTTCAACAACTTTTGCATTTTTTCTCTTTTCATAGATCTTCAATCCTTCTTAAACCTAAGATCCACAAAACACACAAGAGGGAATTTTTTGTTTTTGGTGAATGGGGTTTTTCATTGGTCAAACCCTATTTTGTTAATTAAACCTTGAAATGAAAGAGTGAAATATGAAAGGAATGATGAATAAACAATTGCTATGTTGCAACTTACCAAACCATTGAAGGACTGAAACTTAGTAGATCTCTCCAAGGTCTTGATCTTCCATGAAATGGCTTGATTCATAATGTGATCTTGATTTTTGATTTGATGCTTGAACACTTGAAACCTACATCACAATGCTACCTCCAAAAACATGCATGATGCTTGAGATCTTGAATGTTGCAACAAATGAATGAGAAATATAGTCTTGAACACCTTTGACAATAATCTTAGCTTTAGGAATTTTTGCATAAAATTCTAGGATTTGAATTGATAAAAAGATCTTACTTTTATAGTAATTTTATAATTTCTCAAAAATTAAACATTACAAGATGATATTTGAATTTTAATTTGGGATCATAAAATGGCCACCAAAAACATATTTAAAATTTAAATTAAGGAACTAAAGGGGACCCATTCTCCTAAGGGTGAATGCCAGGTTTGAACCTAAATTTCCAAGACCTATTTATTTTAGGGTGTTAAAAATGATAGTTGCATTAATTAAATTGTAATTACCCTTTCAAAAAATGTAATTAATTAGGCTTGAAAGTGCATAATCAAGCCAATTAGATGCTTAATTAAGTCCAATTAGTGAAGAGACCCAAACATAGTGTGAAAATGTAAATGAGTACATTTTTTTATAGTACATTTAGCCCCCACTTTAGTGAGAGGATGATCCCTACACTCAAACTCACACTAAAGTAGTCAAAAAAGTGTGAAGATAGGTATAATTGTACAAATGTTAGAAAGATAAGAAAATAAAGGTCAAGGTGGATGATAAATCCTCTAAGATATAAGTCTCACAAAAAACCAACAAAGACACAAAGAGACACACACTCTTATTAAGTAAGAAGCAAACAGAACAAGATACACAAGAATACAATTCCAAATTTAATGAGAAGAGAAAGAGAGGAAGGGTGGATCAAGCCTTAACTATTTATCCAATATATATGGATCAAGGCATAGATGTTTGTCCAAAAATGTTTACAAGTGGAAAATCAATGTGAACTTTGCAAAAAATATGTACTCATATAGGATAGTGAAATTTGTTGTCTAGTAGGTGAGCCCCAAAGCGGCTAACGGGCCTATGACTAAGTCTATCGGCCCCATTTATTCAATCCATACCCAAAGTTATATCTCCCAATAACGGATACGCCACAAAATGCACAAAGGCTAGGAAAGCTGCTGTTATGCTAGATTAATTCCGCGACAGTTATTCCACTAGAAAAATGGCGTCATGCCTGGTACCGGTTCATTACAAAGGATCCATTGGAAAGCAAGTTGTGTTATTCTTGGTGGACTTGATACATGCAATAGTATATTCAAAGGGGTTTTGCTTAGTTCATGAGAGGTCTCACCTTACTGAACATCGTGCCCAATGTAGATCCAAGAGAGGACTAGTCGAGGATAAAGGATTCACAACTTAGGAATTGCAATTCATAGCATCACCACTTAGAGGAATGTCATATGCCAAGAAAATTCACACTCTTGAAGGACATCAAACCTAATGACACCACCAAGAAGACACATCATGTGAAGTAAGAAAGCCATACTTTGAAGCAAACAATGAGTAGGGGCACGTATGCCCCCACTTTAAAGAACTTACTAAACACCATGCTATGAGAAATTACTTTAAAGTAGAACACAATAAATTACAATACATGAGATCTTTATTCATAAAGCCTTTGTAGTTTAGAAAAATGTACATCCCTTTACATTTTAACACTTTTTTGAATCTTATGGACTGAGTGGACTTAATTGTGCCTTAATTAGGGTGTTGTAAGGTGTTTTCTTACACTTTCACACTAATCTAGGGATTTTATTAATTAATTGGGCTTATTTATGTTTTAATTGGCTTTATTTTTCATCCATAAGCCTTAATTAATGTATCTTTCTAAGATTATTCCCAAAATTTACCAATATCCAATCATAATTCATGTGATTTTTTATTGTATGGCCCATATTTAGTGATCTGGGACTCAAACGCCACCTTGGGAATATGGGCCCCACCTAAGTTTTAGGGCCCGAATCTAGATTTCACATTAATCTAAGCCTTTCTCGAAAATGATGTCCCAAGCTTAGCCTAATGGGACTCATATGCCACAACTAGCATATGAGTCTAGCTTAGCTTTGACATAATTTGAATTCAAATTCTTTCTGAGATTTCAATCTCATAGATCTAAGGTTAGCTTGTAGAGTTGCAATTTCAAGAAATTTCGCATAAACAAGTATAAATACAAGGTTATTTCACTCATTTTCTCCTAGCAACTCAAGTATTCATCCATTATAGAAAATTGATTATTACAAGAGTCTACAAGATCATTCAAGTGCATTCAAGAACTGATTATCAAGTATTTTAGAGAATCATTCAAGTATCGAGCATCTTGTAAAAGTCATCATATATCACTTTTTTTTTTTGAGCTAACATTTGTGATGTAGGGTTTTTTGATTGAAGCACACATTCAATTAAAGATTTTCAACATTCAAGAAAGAGTCAAGAACCTTATTCATGCTTTCCATTTCATACATGTTTGCAGTATCTTATTCAAGGGTTTGGTGAGTTGCAACATTGCATATTTTTTCATTCATCATTCCTCCCTATTTCATTTCATTTCAAGGTTTGATTAGGAAAATGGGGTTTGACCAAGGAAAACCCCTTTCCACTAACAAAACAAAATGTTTCCCTCTCTTTAGTGTGTGATTTTCATATCTAGGTTGAAGATACATTGAAGATCAAGATTGGAAGAAGTTTTCAAGGTTGCAAAGTTGTCAAAGTTGTCACCTTGTTTACAAGATCACTAATAGACACATACAAAGAAAAATTTAGTAGTCTAGATCTAGAAATTAGTTGAGAAGGGAGAGAAAATATAGAAGAGCATATTCAAATCTTAACCCTATGGAAAATATAATGACTATTATGCCACTTCTAGTGTATGAGTCCCATTATAGTGAATTTTCCATATTTTAGGAGTTCAAGACTTGCCACTAGTAGATTTATGTTTCTACCTAGAAACCCTAATTTGATACTAAATTACTTGTCCTAGTGTATGAGTCCTAGTGTGCATTAAATTTATCATTTTAAGGTTTCAGAGCTTGTTCCAAGCATATTCAATTTTCTAGGTGCACCTTTGTGTCTTCTCAAATTTTTGTTCTATTTTACATTCATTTCTAGGTCATTTACTTAATTCTTGCACAAAATTAGATTTTTCCATTAGGTTTTGCATGTGACTTGTCTTTCCAAGCCATATCTTGGTGGTGAACCCCCTTTTAATCTTTAATCATACCCTACAACACCTTATTGTATATCTCTTTCCCTCATTCCATCTGGATTGAGATCTCTTTAAATTGAGTGAAATATGGCCCTACCCTTATGTTCTATCTCCTAAAAGATAGATCACCATATTTTCATCATTTAATTTTGGTGAACCTACCCTTTATAACACTTTATTTGTGCTTTATTCCCATTTTAGATTTTAAATTGTATTTTTCGACATTAAAAACCATGTTCTTTTGTTTCAATTTTTTGTTATTAAAATTTTGTTCTAGTTTATAGAGTTTCTATTTCATTCAATCCATTGCATCTAGCTTAAATTAGTTTGTTTTTTTAATTTCTTAAATTCAAAATTACATTTGGAACATTCCATTTCAGATTGTTGCATAGGGTACTTAGTAAATTACCTTGTTTAGAATCTAAAACTTGCATTTATACATTTCATTGCATTGCATTCCATCATGGATATGTGCTTTGGTAAGATTTGGATGTCCTTGAAATCATTAGTGGATGTGTCAATTTGTGCTTTTGGAATGACCCTAATTAAATTAAACTCACTCATGCTCAATCAACTCCTAATGCATGTCCTCGTGATGTTGACATCATCAAAGAAGATGATGACAACATGAACAACTTTATAAATGATTTATTTAACAACCTTCATACTAATGCATAATTTTATCCTTCCATGAAACAACCAACACCCCCTACCATCCCATCACTTGAGATGTTTGACCTTTTACATTCTAAAACTCAAATACATGCTGAGCCTAAGTTCCCTTCAATAGGTGAACCTAGTTCCCCTAATCAAGCTAACATTCAACCATTCTATGTTAATAAAGTGAAAAAAATTCCCATCAATCTAAAAGAGGCATATGGAAAAGGATTCATTATCTTAAGCAAACAAGGATGTGATACAACAAGTGAACATGAAATTCATCAACTCTTGAGAAAATACCAACTGAAGACACCAAAGGAATAAGATATCAAAATCTTCCTAACATAAGTGTCCTCCTTCCTAAAGAACAAATAATGTCTCATAAAAATGATAAGGATGATAGGATCATCTTTGGTTCCCCCCCCCCTCGATAATCAACTCAAGAAATTGGTGAATCTACCAAGAAAAGAAGGCCTTACAAACTAAAGAAACTATAGTTCCCTTATCCACCAAATACAATGGAAATGAATTTATAGATACTTCTACACCAAGGAATGATTACATTACCACCCATAAGAGAAGATTGAAAAACAAACCCTAAAAATAAAAACACATGACACTGTCGATATCATAGGTTTATTGGACATAGTACCAATGAGTTTCATGCTTTACAACAAATATTTAAAATTTTGATATCATAGAAATGATCCCTAAATCATGTCCTTTTTTCTCCTTTACATCTAATAGTTGTAAAGCATCCTAACATTCTCACTCATACATTCCATCCATTCATTACAAATAATTTGACAATGCAAGGAGCTCCTTCTCATCACCTATCTTGGCTCATTCTTATCTTGTGCATAGTAGGGTTAAGAATTTGATAGCCTTTCCCTAGTTCGTCATAGGCTATTGTCCCTTTGGATAGTTCTATACCTTCTATATATGATGAACATGATTGGTATGTGGACGACCTACTAATAGGTTGACTCACATGTGCCTTACAAGTCTTTTACATTTTTATTTTTTTCATTTGCATGATTGCATGTGCATAATGTGATCCCATACAATGTTGACTCTATTTGATGTATTTTTCTCTCTTTGTGACATTCCTGTATTTGTACCTACAATCTTCTCTATGTTGTAAATATTTTATCTTTTCTTGGTCTTTGTTTTCCTTTTGGGGATGATGCAAGGCATCAATAAATTTAGGTCTCTTCCATGTTTACCAAAAATATTTTTCCTTTATCTTTCCATATTTCTTGAGTTTTCCTTTTGGGGATGACACAAGGCATTGAGACATTCAAGTCTCTTCCATGTTGACTCAAAAGTTTTTCTTTGCTTTCACTCTTTTTGTTTCATTATTCTTGTTCCATGAGTATTTGGGGAATGATGACAATTTTGAGCTCTCTACAAACATTGTAGAAAAGACATATTGGCCCCAAATCTATGGATCCCTCATGTGTTTAAAGTTTCATTTTTGGGGAAACCCCTTCCTTTTTTCATGATGTAGCTTTATTTGGAAACATATGGCTTGACACATGGATTCCCAAATAATCTCTCATGTCCTTTTTATTATTAGCATTTATCATTTGCTACTTTAAAGTATTTCTCATAGCATGATGTTTAGCCATTTCTTTAAAGTGGGGGCATACATTGGCATTATTCTTAGGCATTCTTCATATCTCATGGTGCAATCTTCTTACTTCATGCAATGCATTTTTCACTTTGTGGTGACATTGTGTGTGATGTCCTTCAAGACCGTGATCTATCTGAGCATATTATATTCCTCTTAGTGGCTTGATGCAACACACTGCATCCCCTAAGTTGTGAATTTTCTATTCTTCAATCGGTCCTCTCATGGAGACATTAGGCACAATTTTCCCTAAGTTAAAGACATTACATGAATTAAGAAAAAAACCTTTGAATGTACCTTACACTATTTTGCATTTACAATTTCTATTATATGAACACCTTACATAACATGATTTTCTTTCCTATGGAACCATCTTGTTTGTTCATGAGTTTCAATAATATGATTTTATTCTTGCCTGATGGAGCTTGAAGTTCATTGTGCTGGAAGAATGAAGAAGAAAATCTTATTATAATTTTTTTTTTCATTGATGTCACCATGATATATGAGTTGCAACTGCTAGGTTAAGTTCTAGCTTCATCTGGCACTCTAGAATGGTATCTGAATTGGTATGCAGTTACTATCCTCTAGTATTTTAGTCCACAATCGTCCACTAATTATTATCTTTGCTTGCAGTTTTGGGAAATGGTTTTTGGATGTTGTAAGCTTGCAAGTTTATAATATCATGTGCATAGGTGCTCATATGGTGATTTTGGTATTATTCTGTTGTTGCATTTTTCTATTAGGTCTATCTTTGGCTGACCTAATGTATTGATGATGTTGTAATGGATTTATTTTTTTTGCAGATGTATGTGTGACCTGTCTTTGGTCCATGCCAACATGTTGTAGTGTGCTACATGTTTGAATTATTTTTAAATTTTTTTTGTACAAGCTTGAAGCTAACAGTTGATTTTTGGTGAATAATGGTTGCATCCAATTAGGCTGACCTAAATGATGCTTGTGGATGGATCAGCTATATATATGAGACTTTTTTGAGACTTTTGTGGTACTTGAGTAGAAAAGTATTGAAGTTTGAAAAAAAGACAAGTATGATGAAGTGTGTAAACTTAGTTTACTGAGCATAAAAGGAACTGAATCAACACTTGTTAAGTGTACTTTATTAGTTCATTTTCTGGCTATGAGCCATTTTGTTACTATATCTTTTGTAGGTAGTGAGCCTCCCATTTTGGACAATGAGTCTTGGTAGTGAGCCACCCTTATAACCAGTTATAATATATAGTGAGCTAACCCTCATCATGGTTTTTCCCATTTGGGTTTTTCACATAAAACTCCTGGTGTTCATGTGTTGTGTGCTTTTATGTTTTCTTAATGCTCTTACCAATCTTTACTGTTATATGCATTGGAGTAATTGGATGGTGTTTTTTCAATAAGTTTAGGAAGATATTGATTCACCCCCATCTCAATATCTTGGGTATTCAACAATTGGTATCAGAGCTTGGTTACTCTGAAGAAGCCTAACAACTAGAGGAAGATCTTGAAGATTGAACAAATGGATGATAAAGAAGAACTTTGGGTTGCTCTTAAAGATCTTGATATGGTCGAAAGTGAAAATAGATATTTGAAAGAAAATATTGATGAGGCAAATGAATGCGTCTAGAAATTGAAAGAGCAATTGAAGAAGTTCAAAGAAAGACATTGAGAAGTAAGTAAGCAGTTAAAAAAAGAAAATGAAGAGATCACCATATTAAAGGTGCAAGTGGAGGAAAAGAAAATAATTGAAGATTGTCTGAATATAGAGGTGCAAAGAAAGACTGATGAATGCACAAGGCTTGAACAAGAAGTGGTGAACCTGAAAGAAGATTTGGAGAAAGTAAAACTCTATGAAGATAATTTCAAGACAAGCTCCACCAAGCTTCATGACTTGATTGTAGCGTAGAAACCTTCTAAAGGGAAAGTTTATTTGGAAACTAAAGCCGGTGAAAGCTCTAAGGATATGCACACTTCGAACACAGTAGATAATCAAAAGACTCAAGATAAAGGGAAGCAAAGAAGAAAGCCAAGAAACTTTGCTTGAAGACTGCCTATCAGATAACCAAATGCTTAAAGGTGCCCATCATTTAATGGTGTTTTCTTTTTGTGCAATAAATTTTCCACAAGGAAATAGAGTGCAGAAGTCAAATGAATAAATTTTTTGGTTCCTTCTCTAGACAGTGTTTTGCATGCAATAAAATTGGACACAAAGCTAGTGAATGTAGAACTCAGATGATGAATTGGTTTAATGGAGGTAGAATGAATCAGCCTTTTGCTGGCTACTACTAAACATGTAATAAGTTTTGAAAAAAATAAAATCAATGAAGGTCAAGGGTAAATAGAAGTCAATCAAATAAGAGAAATGTTTTCTACTACAACTGCAAAAAACCTAAACACATTTCAAAATTTTGCAAAAGTAAAAAGGGAAAGAAATCTAATCTGGTAAAGAAGAATGAACCAGTGAATAAAATTGACAAGAATGATGTTAAGCAAGAAATGAAGAAGATATGGAGGAATAAAGAAGAACCAAAAACATCAGATGTGTCTATACCCCCATCCGATGTAGACAATTCCTCTGTTAATTAGACCCAACATGTTCTTAGGGGGAGCTTTAACAAAAAAATGTTTGAACCCCCTAGATATTTGGCATGTTAGTCTGTGGCATGAGGATATGTTGTAAGGAATGAATAGCAATAGGTTATACAAAAGGAACCAGAAGAAAAGGTGTACACATGATCATTTGTGAAGCAAATTAGGGTTTTTTGTGTAGTGGAGAAGGGTTTTTATCAGCTTTTTGAAATTTGTTGCATTTAATGAAAATTAGGGAATATCATTGGTTTATAAAGTGGATTAGTAAAGAATTTTAATCATTGGCGCATTTGAAAAATTGGAGAGTGATTTGGAGCATGCTTGAGGTGATTTGAAGAGTGAGTTGTGTAAACCCTAGTTCTGGTTTTCGTGAAGGAAAAAGGTACTTTATCTCCTATGTTGTTGTGGGTTTGCATAAATATTTGTTCTAAAATCATTAGTCATTAGTGTGTCTAAAAGACCTAGACCATCCTATACAAAATATTATATGAAGGTCTTTGAAGACAACCCTCTAGGCACCTTCTCATCAATTCCTCATGGAGTTATTCCCATTGAAGATACAAGAATGTACATTCAATTCAAAACTAGTGAATACAATCATAAAAAATTGATAGATATTTGGTAGAATAAGCTCACTGGGGATGATTTCCTAGTAAAACCTGAGTATTCAAACATTGTTGCAAAGAAATTAGATAGATAGAATTACTAGTTTCCTAATTTCAGCTCCACCGTTGATGATAAGTATGTCAAACCAACTCTTAGCAAAATGCATGACAAGTTATTGTGGACTGATAAACCTCACCTTAATACTAAGGAAGCAATTAAGGTAGTTATCAAGCTTTGTGACACTAGACCGGTACCAATGTTGAAAGTTGTAAAGAATGAAGTTGTGATGGAACTCACCAAAACTAAATATGATAGGAGGGATCTTACTACAAAACCTATCACTAAACCTACTATGAAGTATGTTGCAATAATGATAGGACATAAAATCTACTTCACTAATAGAGAGAACTTTGTATTTGCTATAGAACTTTACACTGGTTATGATATGGCAGTTAATGGTGCAGATTATGATTTGTGTGAACTTCTTCGGCAGTAGTTATTTAAAAACTTGAAGATGACCCAGGAAAAGAAGTATGTTTTTAAGTTTGGCTCCTCGATTGATTTTTTTATATTCTATTTCCTTAAGAAACTTCCTAGAAGAGATGATGTGGTGTTTTGGGACTCATCTGCATAGATTGCACATCAAATATTTGACTATATGCACAGTTTGGGTGATTTGAAGGGTTGAGATAAATATCTAGCAACATTCTTTGTTGTATTCAAGAGAAACATGAATTAAACAGAAAGAATTCCTAAGAGAGTTGTTGAAAAATACAAGAATGATATAATATTTCATTTCTCTTTTGATGAGTGCATGATTGAAGTTGTCGAACACTTAACCATTTTGATACAACCATTGGGCTATGATATTATAGAAGATGAAGTTGAGGGATATGTACAAATTCTATTGAAAATTCCTAAAGATGCTAGTGAACCTAGAGTTAGCACTTATGTAGAAAAATTCATGGAAGTTCACTTGGAGCATAGGAAGCCTATGAGAAGAAATAATGTAGATTAAAAAATTAGAGAGGCTTCCTTCACTAATGATAATATTGCACAAGGAATGTCCATGGGAGAAAAAATGGCTATAGAATCATCAAGACCAAGGAGATCTGGTAGGACTGCTCCTTCAAAACTAGTCGCATCCCCTGTAGTGAAGCTAGAACCCAATGCTACTGATAAAGGAAAAGGCTCGACTCCTTCCAAATCTAATAAAAAATATGGTAAGAGGTAAGAGACTCCTCCAGTGGCACCAAGTAAGAGAGGAAAGAAAGAAAATGCTACAAGAGAAAAGAACCTTAGCATCACTGAAGAACAAGAGGAAGAGGAGGAAGACCCTACAATAAAGTTGGTAAGAAAGAGAAGGTGAAGCATGTCCTCTGGTGAGGGTGTTTCACATGAAGCTAGTGTTTGTTGAAAAAGATGTCATATTATGTCATCCTCTAAAGAAGATGTAGAAAATTATTTTGTGTTCATGTGCACAGCAAATTGGAATGAAAGAAAGAAAAGGTGTTAGAAGAAGCCTCACTGGACCGGGAAGAATAGAAAGCTTCTCCGCTAAGATCTAGTTCCCCTTTCAAATTAAAGGAATTAGTCAATACCTTGATGCATTTTGAAGATATGTTGAAGCCTACAACAAAATATTATGATCAAGTAACTTTGATATTAGCTATTATTCAGTATGTGATCACTTTAGAGGTTAGTTGGGATTATGTAAAGAACAATGTACTTGAGAAATTATGGGAATACATGATGAAAAGGAAAATCAAAGGTTGTTGATTTGGAAGAAAAGATTAGAAATGAAGATTTTGAGATACTTGGATCCTCTTTGACCCCAAATTATTTGGAAACTTTGAAGATATGTTTAAACATGTTTTGGATTAAGAAAAGAGTGAACACTTTAATGAGAAAGGACAAGAAGTAGATAAAGAAAATAATGAAAGAGACTACAAATCCCATCAAAGGTATGGCTGAAAAATATGGTATGCTTGGTACACTCCCATCTGGTTTTGCAC